>ML246312.1:0-36937 GCA_005239495.1 Nicotiana undulata | reverse complement strand
GATGTAGTGTTGAGCACTGCATTTCACCCTCAGACCGACGGGCAGTCGGAACGGACTATTCAGATATTGAAATATATGTTACGGGCTTGTGTGATTGATTCTGGTGGTTCATGGGATTAGTTTATGCCATTAGCGGAGTTTGCATATAATAACGGTTATCAGTCCAGTATTCAGATGGCCCCATATAAGGCTTTATATGGTAGGAGGTGTAGATCTCTGGTTGGCTGGTTCGAGCCCGGTGAGGCTAAGTTATTGGGCACATATTTGATTCAGGATGCGTTGGAGAAGGTGAAGTTGATTCAGGAGAGACTTCGCACAGTACAGTCTAGACAGAAGAGTTATGCAGACCGGAAGGTTCGGGATGTATCATTTATGGAAAATGAGAAGGTACTTCTCAAAGTGTCACCCATGAATGGTGTTATGAGGTTCGGAAAGATAGGAAAGCTGAGTCCTCAGTTTATTGGTCCTTTTGAGGTGCTTCAGAAGGTTGGAGAGGTGGCTTATAGACTTGCTTTGCCACCCAGCTTGTCGAGTGTTCATCCGGTGTTTCATGTGTCGATGCTCAGGAAATATGTTGGTGATCCGTCTCATGTGTTAGACTTCAGCACAGCTCAGCTCGAGGGTGATATGTCATACGAGGTTGAGCCAGTAGCTATTTTAGCTCGTGAGTTCAGAAAGCTGAGATCTAAGGAGATAACATCAGTGAAGGTACACTGGAGAGGTCAGCCAGTAGTGGAGGCTACTTGGGAGACCGAGCGGGAGATGCAGAGCAAATATCCTTATTTGTTTGAGACTCCAGGTATGTCTCTAGACTCATTCGAGGACGAACAATTGTTTAAGAGGGGGAGAATGTAACGACCCGATCTGTCGTTACGAAAAAAACCCTGCATTATAACTGTTGTTATTGACTTAATATAGATTGGTTATTCTGTTATTAATGTGGTAGAGTCGATAGGCTTGGAATTGGAATGGTTAAATGGGAATTCAGGCACTTAGTCCTTAAGAATAATGTTAAAATGGAAAAAGTCAACTAAGAGTTGACCTATTGGTAAACGACCTCAGAATGAGAATTTTATGGCTCGGATAGCTTCGTTAGGTTATTTGGGACCTAGGAGTATGTTCACAATAATTTTGTGATGTCCGGTGTAGAATTAGGCTTGAATTGGCGAAAGTTAGTTTTTGGCGATTCCGGTCGGCAGTGGAAAATAGGCTATCGGGGTCGGAATGGAATTCCGAAAGTTGGAACAGGTTCGTAATGTTATTTTGGACTTGTCTGCAAAATTTCAGGTCAATTGGAGTTGTTTTGAATAGTTTCGGCATCGTTGGTGGATTTTAGAAATATCAAAGTTTTTAGGCTTGAATTCGATGTAAATTTGGTGTTTTGATGTTAGTTTTGGTGTTTTGAGAGTGAAACTAAGTTTGAATGATCATATGCGACATTTGGTATGTTTGGTTGGGGTCCCGAGGGGCTCGAGATTTATTTCTGGTACTTAACAGGCATTTTTGGACTTAGGGCAATTGCTGGTTTTCTGGTGTCAGTGTAGCAGATTTTTACTCTCTGCGATCGCGTGAAGAGAGCCGCGATCGCATAGAGAATTTTGAGAGGGGCCAGAATTTACACTCTACGATCGCATAGGTGTGCCCACGATCGCAGACGTCGAGCAGGTAACCCAGTGCGGTCGCGTGAGGTCGTTGGTCAAAAGCACTGTGCGATCGCGTGCCTGGGGCTGCGATCGCGGAGGTCGAAGTGAGGACACCATGCGATCGCAGGGGAAAAGTTGCGATCGCAGAGAACAATTAACTGGGTAGTATTTAAATATTTCCTCCGCGACCTAAACCCGTTTTTACACCATTATTGAGCGGAGGAGAGCTTTTTGGGCGATTGTGGAAGGAGAAAATCATTGGGTATCACAGAGGTAAGTAATTTGATTATTAAAACTCGTCTATGGGTGATTAAAGACCATAATCTCATTTTTTAATTCATGAAAATAGTAGAAAATAGGATTTTGGGGCATGAGATTATGAGACCTTCAAGGGTCGATTTGAGGGGTCAAACGAACTCCGATTTTGGTGTTCTTTATATGTACGGAATCGTGAGAAGATGAAGAACACTTTTTTGTAAAAGTTTCTGAGTTTCAAGACGCGGGCCCGGGGGTCGGCTTTTGACGGAATTCGGATTTTGAGCTAAATTCGATATTTTTCAATTGGAATTTATTCCTTAAGAATATATTGATGATAAAAATATGAACTTGGTAGATTTGGCGCCTTCAGAGGTTGATTCGAGAGACAAGCGCATTGCGGAATAGTTTTCGGGCTAGTTTGAGGTAAGTAATGTCTTTAAATCCTGTCTTGAGGGTATGAAACCCCGGTCTATGCACCCTTTCACGGGTTTTGAAATGAAAAGGTGGAAACTTTGGAAACATTTTTCCTACTTAGGCGACTAATGAGTTGCCAAACCAATTTTTAAGCCTCTGCTTAATTAGTATTTATACATTGTGATATGTTTTGGGCTGTAAGCCGTGTTTGGGGCCTACTGCTGACTTGTTTACCCTTTGGGGGTTATGTTTTACTATTTTCCTCACTGATATGTTATGATTTTTCACTCAGTCTTTTCTATGAAATTTTTTTGACACTCAGAGTATCTTGATACTACTTCTTGAAAATGAAACACTGTTTTTGGGCCGAGAACCCGGTGTATTATGGCCTGAGGGGCAAATTGAGAGTGTCTGACTAAGTGAGGCTGCTGGCCTATATTGTGAGAATGATATGATATGAGTGAGGCTGCGGGCCTATATTGTGTGTGAATTATGCCATGATGTGTCTTATTATTGCGCTTGGGCTGTAGGAGCCCCTCCGGAGTCTGTAACACACCCCCAGTGAGTGACGGTACCGTTTGAGTGATGCTCGTGGGGCTTATGATGAGCGATAATGAGGTTGCGTGATGGGCAGAGTGATTGTGAGGTTGCCTGATGGGCTAATACTGAAAGATATTGTGATGAGAATTGATTATGGCCCGAGGGGCAGTTTTATGAAGATTTTTATTGAGTTTCAAACTATGATTTACTTCGTTTTAAACTGGTTTTACTAAGAAATTTTATTGAGATATACTGATATTGCACTTGTTTTCAAGGGATTTCTAAAAACTGATTTCGAACTTATAATTGATGAATGTTACATGGTGACTTGGTGTTTTACTGGTTTACATGTTTTGTGTGTTTATATTACTCAAACAGTGATTTATTTTCATTACTACTGAGTTGGCGTACTCATAAAGACTCCCTGTGCCTCTGTGCACAAATCCAGGTACTAGCTCGCCGCAGTAGCTGACGCAAGTTCGATAATAGCATTCACGGGATTTTCGAGGTAGCTGTCCAGCGTCCACAACTTCTCCATTTCCCTTCCTTATTTAATATTAGCATTTGATTCAGAGACACATATTATAGTTTTAGCAGAGTTTGATTTATTTATTCTTAGATGCTCATGACTTTGACTCTAGTTCTTGGGAGGTTGGTTAGGCTGCTACTGGGACGCTAAGACTTAATTATATTATTTGTGCTATGGTTGCATGCTTATTATTAAATTGTGAATTGTTATAATTGAACAAAAGCGTAGTAATGTGATGGTTGACTAGCCTAGTTCCACGATAAGCGCCATCACGACCTGGTAGGATTTAGGGTCGTGACAATTGACCAAAATTCCCTTGGGCCCACGTGCCCGGATTCCGAAATTTCTCGAAGATAAACTCTATCCATAGCCTTACTAGCTCAAATACACAATTTACTCCTAATTTCATGCTCGAATTTGTGGTGAAAATCCAAAAATACAAATTCTAGGTTTTCTTCAAAATTCCCAAATTTTCTCAAAAATATTCATGTTAAATCCATGTAATAATCTTGTATCTAACTTAGAAACATGTAGGAGTTACTTACCTTGTGATTCATGAAAAAAATCCTCTCTTGAATCTCCCCCAAAATCGCCCAAACCAAAGAAGAAGTGAAGAAATGACCAACAAATCTCGGATTTAAAACATTCTGCCCAGGCCTCTTTTCGCACCTGCGATTCCGCAGGTGCGACCAAAACTCCGCACCTGCGACTCTCCTCAGCTCGAGCCAAGTCCGCACCTGCAACCCAAAACCCACACCTGCGACCTCGCAGGTGCGGAAATACCATCGCACCTGCGCTCTCAGCCGGACCCCCAAATTCTTCGCACCTGCGGCGTCCAAGCCGCACCTGCGGAAATTCCATCGCAGGTGTGGTCGCACCAAATGACAGCAGCTTCAGCCCTTTCAAACTTCAACTTTCAATTCGTTAACCACTCGGGATCCACCCGAGGCCCATAGGACCTCATCCAATTACACCAACCTATCCCGAAATATAACACGGACTTGCTCGAAACCTCAAAACACATCAAACAACATCGAAACGACGAATCGCTCTCTAATCCAAATCTTTAAAACTTAAGAAATTTCAACTTCCACATCCGATGTCGAACCCTGTCAAATCACGTCCGGTTGATCCCAAATTTTGCACACAATTCATATTCGACATTACGGACCCGCTCCAACTTCCGGAATCGCATTCCGACCCCGGTATCAAAATTTCCACTTCCGGTAAGATTATTCAAAACCTTAAAATTTCTAACTTTAGCCAAATGACTTCAAAATAACATACGGACATCCGAATTCACTTCCGATTGCGCTCCCAACTCCAGAATCACCATACAAATCTATTCCCAAACTCTAAACTCCGAACAGACATCTATTACACTGATATGCCTTACAACCCAAATTTATGAAATCCGTCCAAAATGCTATCTTCCATAAGATACGCCGAAACACTTCCGGGTCATCCAAAACTCGATCCGGACATACGCCCAAGTCCGAAATCATCATACGAACCTGCTGGAACCTTCGGATCCCGATTCCGAGGTCATTTACTCAGAATTCCAATATTACTCAATTTATTCAACTTAAGGCTTCCAGAATAAGAATGTTCCTTTCAATTCAAGTCCGAACTTCCCGAATTTTAACTCCAGTCATACGCACAAGTCTTAATACCTGAAATGAAGTTGTTCATGACTTCAAACAGCTGAACGACGCGCTAGAGCCCAAAATGACCGATTGGGTCGTTACAACAACTAACACACTTATTATTCTCAAGTCATAACAAAGTCAAAAGATAATCCTTTATTTCAAACCATAGCACAAGGTTTCCTACTTCTAACAAAAATAAAAACTAACTAAACCCGGTTCAGACAAAACCCTTTGGAAAAGAATCGCGGCACAAAGAAAAACCAAGGGATAAATCATACACCGAATAAAAAAGAAAATCATTTTGTCTTTTCCTTTCGACTTAATTCCCTCAAGAAACCCGTCGAATGATATCCATCGTAGGGAAAAGTCGAAATTTTTAAAGTTTTATGTTTTTATTCATTTTTTTGTCTATCTCTACAACTCAAACTAACAAAAAAATAATAATATACATACATACGTACGTACGTACATATATACATACATACATATATACATACATACATGCATACATACATACGTGCGTACGTACATACATACATACATACATACGTACACACACACATACATACATACATACATACATACATACATACATACATACATACATACATACATACATACATATCCTCCACCCCACACTTTAAGTTATGGAATGTCCCCATGACACAAAATTAAAAAGAATAAGGTAAAGAAAACTTCCCTGAATTTTCTTCTTTTGAGAGAAGTTATGAACTGCACCCCTAATTCTTAATTCATTCCTTGTTCTCGCTCCTTGGGATTCTTCATGGAGCACATTAAGCCCAATTCTTCTAAGGATACCTACAAGACCTGCTATTTTCTTTTTTCTTGTCCTCATCTTGAATGGTGAATTGCTCATTCATGATGATCGTTAACTTGTTTCTACATTCTCTCCCAGGATCAATCCATACATATTCCTGCAAATCCCCAAATAAAATCCACATTATCAAGGTTAGAATAAGAAAACAAAGAATAAAGGTCAAGTGAATATTCCTCTGGTATGTCCAAGACTATTTGTTTCTTATTATCTTCTACCAAATGTTGCAAATGTGGAAAGGGTGATGGGGGTTTGAACTCTTCTTTCATTGCGTCACACTCAACCACAACCTTATTCATCTCAATTGAATCAGAGTGTGAAAAGCTCTCTTTGTGGATGTTCATCCTCTTGTGTAGGCTCATTCTCACAGGGTATCTCCTCCATATATTCACAATCACAACGCAGCGAGCTTTCTAAAAGTGTACTTATTATTTGACTTTATTGTTAGGTTGTTCATGGATTCAACATCTTGTGTCAATCTCTCTACTGTCTTATTTATGAACTTATATACAAGCTCTTCCAAACAACCATTTTCCCCTTGAGGTGGTTGTCTTACTCTGCTTCCATTCTAGTTATAATAAGAGTACTCATCTCAACCGAAGTCAAAATTGTGTCCATATGAATTCTCATACATGTACGGACTATAAACAGAGTGAAACTGTTAAAAATCTCAGATTAATTATGAAATTGCCATTGACGTCATATTTAAAAATATGCACATTTCCAAATATCGAAACCAACATATCTCCTTCATTGTAACGTCAAATGGAGTGATTCAAAAATCTAACCTACCTGAAATTTCACAAGGAATCCATTGGAGACATCAAAAGCAAGTTTTGCAATCGTTTGGCATGCAAAACGAGGAAAAATAGTTGGGCAAAAATACTTAATATTGAAGTTTTGTTCATTTGGTCATATTTTGAGTTGGGGAGCTCGGAGTTTGAAAATTTTTGAGGAGATTTTCACCATATGGATTGGGTTAAGTGTTCTATACTCGCTTTTGATTATATTTCATGAATCCATCTTCATTTTTGGCATTTGATTGACGATTTCAATGTGAAATTTGGGGGTTTTGTCTAAAACTTCATAAAGTGAATTTTTGAGTTTTGAACATCGATTCGGAGTCGGATTTGAGTGAAACTAGTATGGTTGGATTCGTAATTGAATGGGTTGTTGGATTTTGTGAGTTTTATCGGGTTCCAAATTCGTTTGCGCACTTCAAGCCAATTCCACTCACACTGAACTAAGCANACTAGTATGGTTGGATTCGTAATTGAATGGGTTGTTGGATTTTGTGAGTTTTATCGGGTTCCAAGATGCGAGCCTAAGTTGACGTTTTGGAGTTTGATCAAAGATTTGACCTTTATCGACTGGATTTGTTTCCTTTGGAATTATTTGATGTATTTGAGTTGCTTTTGGATAGTTTCGAGCCGTATGGAGGTTGGTACGCATGGAATGGCATTTTAAGAGCATTGTTTGGCTTGCAAGGTATTGGATTTGGCTTCTTCGAGGTAAGTAACTCTTCGAAACTTAGTGATGAGGGTATGAAATCCCGAAATACGTGTTATGTGATTGGTATTGAGGCGATGCACATGCTAGGTGGAGGGCGTGTGGGCGTGAACCATGTGAATTGGGACTCTGTTGTTTCCATGGCACTGTATAGTAGTTCTATTTTGTTAATATCCGTGTTTCCATCACACGATAAAGTAAATGAGTTGTAAATCATGCTAGATATCATGTTTAAGTTTTATACCAATACTGTTGGGACCCATAGTGGTCGTTTCTTGGTGTCATTTCATGGACATTTCGTACTCCATCATATTCATTCATTCATATAATATCTTAGTCTTCATTGTTATATATTGATACATCATATCATTGTTGTCGGGCTAGTTTCATGACACTGTGAGCCCGTGAGTGAGACTAGAGAGATTGATGACGGAGTGAGACCGGGGGCCTATTTGTGAGGATATTGATATAATGGCACGTGAGTTGTCCATGTGGATTATAGCGCTTGGGTTGTAGGAGCCCCTCCGGAGTTTGTACACCCCCAGTGAGTGTGATTGATTATATTGAGGGATGGATCTTCCATGGAAATGGATCTTGTCCAAAGCATTTATATACCTGGAGATGGATATTCTCCATGGGGACGGATTGACCTTCCTCGGTACTGAGTGACTGATGGTCAGTGATGTATATATTCCGATATAGATCTTCCCTGGGCCGTATGGGCCATATAATGTACAGAGTGGTTGAGCATGATGAGTGAGAAGTGTAAGAAAAAGAGATTGAGTACTCTGAGAGTGTGAGTACATGTTTCATCTCTGCGGTATATGACATTTGCATGCACACATGACATACATCCATAGATATGCATTTTTCCTCATGATATACGGTATCACGTCATTCATGACTTTATACACATTGATATGAGGGCTTAGAGAGGTAATTTACACTTGTTATCTGGAAAGAAAATGAAACATCTTATTTACTGTGGAAAGGATATTATGAAAAATTACAGTTTTCAAACTTACTTGTATTTTTGGCATTTTCGGTAAAAGATTTGGGTTTTCACTGAGATACTTGAAATACATGACCATTTTTCTAGGACTGTGAACAAGCTGAGCAGTTTTACTTCTGAGATACCTCTTTTATACTTGTATTTATGCTGTTATGACTTGTTGTGGGATTTTGGTATTTAACCCGACCTTGTGTTAGCTCGTCACTACTTTCAACCTAAGTTTATGTTTGTTACTTACTAAGTAAATGGGTCGGTTGTACTAATACTATACTTTTGCACCTTACGTGCAGATGTTGGTTGTTGACGTTGATGTGTTCGATGGGAGCTGGATGGAAGATGTACCTGCGTCCCGGTTGTAGCCACCCCTTGTTCGTGGTAGCTTTAGATCTATAAAACTATGTTTATGTGCTTTTCAAATAGACGATGTATTTATTTCATTTCAGCTTTGTAAACTTTATTCCTAGAAGCTCATGATTTGTACTACCAGTCCTTGAAAATTTTATAAAATTTAGTAAATTACTATCGTTTATTTGTCTTGTTAATATCATTGGGTTTGGATAGTTACTAGTTGGCTTACCTAGTGGGAAGGGTTAGGTGCCATCACGACTAGTGAATTTGAGGTCGTGCCAAGTTGGTATCAGAGCTCTAGGTTCATAGGTTCTAAAAGTCATGAGCAAGTGTCTAGTAGAGTATAGTCGATTGGTATGATGACATCCATACCTATCTTCGAGAGGCTACAGGACATTTAGGATATACCTCACATCTTTCATTTCCTTATCGTGCGTCATTGAATCATCTTGAAGCGTAATCCTTTGAATTTCTTCCATGCATTCGTATGAGTACATAAGCGCTCAGTATCAAATGTGCAATGACGGCTTGTGATTCCATGGTTGAGGTGAGAGATATGATTTTGCATGCTGACGATGGGCCAGTCTCGAGGACTGGAGGCCGGGTTTTTTACTGTAGCTTGAGCACGCAGATTTTGATAGTGTGAGCACGTGCTTTTGGGACATATGTCTATTGGTATCCCTATTAGTGGAATTTGTGATTGGATGGCTATCTGGTGCTGCGAGATGAGTTGGGATAGCTCGAATATGACGGGAAGAGTTTAATTGATATGTAGCAAGGACAATTGGATATTTTATTAATGTCTTTATTTTGCGTATGGCCTCGAGTTACGGGTGTGTTGAAGGACCTCTCTTGTTTTTTAGTTGTGGGATGAAGTAGATTTTCTTGTCATGTTATGAGTTAAGACTTAGGGACATTAACTGATTGGTTAGTAGTCATGGCTGTGAAAGGGTATAAGAGATGTCATATTGAGGCTAAGTAGGTGGGTTATCTCCTGCAGGATGTCTCGAGGTTGTGTGATCCCTATGATGTTTTGTAGAGAGTTCCATTTTTCTTGTGGATTATATGTCTTGCAATTTGAGTTTGGATCGCTTGTGGAAGTTGTCTTGACTATTACAAGAGTTAATGTGAGATTTACAGATAATTTGAAGTATTATATGGTTTGCGTTACAGGAGTTCAGGAAGGATTTAGTTAATTCTCACTACGATATTATGGCAATAATAGAGTGTGGGCATTGTGAGTTATTAAGGCACTGAGAGTTACATTAGAAGGTGTCGAGACTTGTGGCATTTTTATGTCATTGGGGATTATGTATTTCAGTATCAAGAAGGTGAAGGAAATAGTTTTAGGTTCACAAAAGGTCTCTTTAGAGTGGGTGTCTCGGTTGTGGTTCTTCAGGGTGATTAAGGGGTAAATCAGCGGCTTATGGGCCTTAGGGCGTTGTGGTTTTATATGAGGGTCTATTGTGTGGTGAATTTTGGTTAAGGATTGTGGTATTCTAGCAAAGAGAAGTATCAATTTGAAGAAAATTTTGAAAGGCCTTGGAGAAATAGGACAGCTTGGTAGTAGGTTGGATCAACATGGTAATGGGTATGATCGGTTCTTTGGGTACTTATGATGTGGTGAGTCCCTACATGTGATTCGTGGAAATGTTCTTGGGGTTTAGTGACCTGCATGGCTTTGTGGAGTTAGAGAGATTCAGCTCTGATGGTTTGTTATATGCGAATGGATTTCCAAAGAGTTCTCGATGATTTCTATCACGGTTTGAGGTGGATATTTCCTACTGGCGAGAGGAGCATGTTGAGTATTGTGATTTATTACTATATGGGATCAAATGGATGGTTTCTAACTAATCTTATATGTATTCTACTTGTGAATCAGAGTGATTATGAGATTCTCGTCCTTTTCATATGATGGCATGATAGATGCGATGTCGTGTGGGATTGAGATTTTCATGTGCAAATTCACGGTTCAGTTTTAAAGGGAAGGTCATGAATTCATAGACAACATGGACGGTTTAGATGACTAGATGAATGATATTACTACTTCGAATTGCTGGAGAAGTGTGTGCATTTCAGAAGTCGCGTTGTGTTTTGACTTGCGGATGCTTCATTTGTATTATAGTACTTGCTTGGTTGATTGAGCGCTGATATTTGGATTTTTGCTATGTGGCAAGGGAGAACTATAAAAGTATTTCATCATGGGATGATCATGTGTGAGAGATGTGCTAGACATTCGGGCAGTGGAATTAGGATCAGATATGGTGATTCGTGTGCTCTATGGATTTGGGGACTAGAGTTCTCAGAAGTAGGTTGTTTTGTGGTTGTGGACTGTGAAGATGTGGCCAAAGCTAGCCAGATGATAGTATGTGTTATGATTCAGTCATTGAGGTCTTTCAGAGGGTTATTTGTCTAATTGTAAGTGTGCGGACTTGATTTGGGGATCCATTGGTAAGACATATTAGGATGTGTATTCTACACCGAGTCGGATTGGTTGGCTCCATAGTGCTATCTATGAGGGATGTTCCATTAGGTTATTGTTGAGCTTATTAGTGCTCTATAGGTTTCTGTTAGTTACTCTTCTATGCTGCGAGGAGTTGCGATTCGATAGTTTTAGGCACACATGGTGCGGTTCAATTGTGGTCTTATAGCGAAATTTGAGCAAGATGAGTAATTGGGTAGTGCATGATTGAGGGTGTATTGGTTATGCTATTTCGGGTTTTGTGTGGCATTGTGTCATCTGCTTCTCCAAGTTTATGGTAATGCACTTTGGGTACTTGATGTCGAATTTCGCGTGGCTATGGATTTTGAGCAGGGTGTCTCGAGGTATATAATATGGACCAGCGATTGGATGGAGTCGCGCATTGCAACGGAGATATGTTGAGGTATGAACCTTTGTGTCTAAGTCGAGTGATGGTTCTAAGGTGTGTGATAGGTTCTTAGCATTACGTTGTGGTGGTAGTCGTTGAGCTTGCGAGACAGTACTCTTGATAGAGTCATTTTCGTGATTGAATACATTTTGATTGTTGCTTATTGGTTCATGGATTGCATAGTTTGTGGCTATGAGTAGTATTGGTATTCTGTGTCAGTAGAGTAGTTGGTATTCAATAAGATGGAGTCATCGAATCTAGGAGGTGTGCTATTTGATTTGATTGAGGTATATTTGGAAGGATAGTATCGGGAGTCAGCTTAGGAATTGGCTGTAGTTCTTGTTGAAGAAGAGGGAGCTCCATGGCTTATTGATTTGATGAATGATTACGAGTTTCTGCCTGTTCTTTCATTATCGACAGTATAAGAAGGTTTTAGAATGATGTTTTGTTAGGTACCGAGATTGAGTTGTTTTGAGCTGCTACTGCGATTGGAGATTTTGCTATGGGTATTTAAGTTATATGGTATATCCTTTGATTGTATCTTAGGTTATGCTTGCGGTTTGGTAAAACTTGTTCAGACTTATACAATATGTAGGTTACGAGATTCATATCTTATAAGAAATTCCGGGTGCGGGAAATTGGATTTTAAGGCTTGTGGGCTTGGTTGACTTGAGAAATTTCAGTTATGTTGTGTTATCGGACATGTATGGGATACGATGATTTGGGATCACCTCCGGGTATGTTCATGGCAAGGTTATACATCGGTTTGATGATTTTGGGAACAACTCTTGGCATATTTGAGGACGAATGTATGTTAAATAGGGAGAATGTAACGACCCGACCAGTACTTTTGAGCATTTGCACTTCACTCGATAGTTTGGGGGAAGAAGTATCTCCGTATAATATATTAGGACTTGTGTGCAAAATTCGAGTTCATTCCGAGTTGATTTGATATGTTTCGATGCGAGTTTTTAGAAGTCGAAAGTTCATTAAGTATGATTTGAGGTGTGTTTCGTTGTTTTGATATTGTTATGCATGATTTGAGGCCTCGACTAAATATGTGTTATGTTATGGGACTTTTTGGTATGTTCGTACGGGGTCTTGAGGGGCTCAGGTGAGTTTTGGATAGGTTTGGGTTGTGTTGCAATCGGTTTTCTTATGTTTCCACGTCGTTTCTTCAACCATAAATGAAATCATATTGAACAAGTGAGCTCCGATTTCTGTTTTGATTGAAGCATTAGATTCGCCTCATAATTGTTGATACCCAATTTTTCCCTTACATATATATATACTTTCAAAATAATGCATATGCATCATCGTTAGATTTATAAGCATGTCCAAGTATTTTTTATAATTTTACATGATTTTTAAAGGTTTTAAATCAATTTATTTCTGTATTTTTATTATATAAATATCCAATGTTACCCTAAAAATTATTTTTATGGTTATTTAATAATCTAAACTTATCATTTATATCAATAACACGTTTTAAATATTTTTAGTGCATTAATCATAATTACATTTGTATTTTTAGGGCTAAATTGTACATTTTGAAATAATCGCTCATACGCATATATAATTACATAATTTATACGGAATAAATTTTTATATTTATAATGTTAAGTAATTATTTTTAGTTATTTTCATGCACAAGTGATATTTTTGTTATTTATTAATTATTTTTATAAATTATTTATTTGTTATATAGTGGATATTTAAAATTTAGCCGTAAAATCCCTATTTTGGACCTAAAACTACCCAATACACTAACCCAACACCTTTACACCAGCCCAATACCCTTGCCCCAAGACCCATTAGCACAACCTCATACCTATTTAAAACTACCCGACCTAGAACCCCCTTAAATCGTTGTCGTTGATCTCTAAGATCAACGGTCCACATTACACCCGACCCTTTAACTATACCTAAACCCCTAACCCTAATCATTCTATACCACCCCGCCGCCCTGAAATCCCCTCGTTTTCATCTCTCATGAACCCTAGCAGCTGTTCCTATCAACCCCCCCCCCCCCAAATCTTGCCCTAAACGGAATCCACCATGGATTCTCTTGCCTTATTTACCTTCCCTTACCATTGGCTACTCGTCTATAACGTTACTTAGTTTCTTGCCATGATCGAACCGAATCGGTTCACACCTCTGATTTCCGTGACTATTCCGTCTATGTTCATCATTGATTTTTTGTGAGTAACGAATATTTTTCATATCTGTTGAAGATTCTTACCTACCCCAAATTAGGGTTTTCAAACCTTTTCAATCTGACAAAAATAGGTTCGATTTTTCTGAGTTTTATGTTATTCTGCCTCTATTCATCTTATTTTGTGTGATTTTAACTTTATTTTTCACTAATTTCACACTTTTCCTAAAACTAGGATTTGAAACTTTCTCCTTTTCTTACTGATTCTGGTAAATCTTTCCTTTCTGTGTTGGATTAATTTCTGTCCTTATGCTTTCCTTTATTTTTACTTTAATAATTGCTTAAATATTTTGAATAATTTTCCTTTTGGTATTATTTGTGTTTTCTTTAATACTTGCCCGAATATTCTGAATAATTTTGTGTTTTTATGTTTCCTTAATTTTTTCTGCCTTAATATTCTGAACAATTTTATATTCGTGGTGTTATTTTATTTCTGCCTTAAATAGTCTGAATAATTTTTGGGTGCTTCCATAATTTGCTGAATCCCTTGATTTGTGCCCTAAATTACCTCTAATTAATTTCGCAATATTCTTCTTGCATCTGACTCATCCGTTCCCATGTTTATGTGCTGATTTCTATCATTATATAACTTTTACCCCCATTTTCTTTAGAATACCTTCTAGTACTTTCTGAACTCACTATAGACTTATTAGACCTAAAGTTATTCTAATTTGGCATCCTATACTCTAACTTTGGCCGGCTGGAAGCCAAGGCCATTTAGTTATGAAATCTTGCTATACATTGTGGACTTACATTATTTTGTGTATTTTTTCTCGCTTAACTGAATAGTTGTGATAACCCAAGGGGTCATTTTATAAAATTAGACTCCGTTCCATGCTAAATAGCCATAAAAAGACTACAATTAAAGATCTCGATTTGCGTGTGCAGTCCGGATGTGAAACCGAAAAGCTTTTATGTGTAAATATGAGAAATAGTGATTTTTAGAATTTAAATTTGATAAAAGTTGACTTTGGTCAACATTTTTTAGTAAACGGACCCGGGTCCGTGTTTCGATGATCCCGGCAGGTCCGCAGTAAAATATGAGACTCGGGCGTATGCCCGAAAATGAATTCCGAGGTCCCAAGCCTTAAAAATCAAATTTTAAAAGAAATTGTTTTGTTGAAATGTTTATGAATTAAAGAAAAGAAATAATGTTTAAAATCGTTGGTATCGGGTCCGTATTTTGGTTCCGGAGCCCGATACAACTTTGTTATGATATTTAAAGGTAACAGAGTTCGTTTGACGTGATTCGCACATCCGGTTGAGAAATTATGAACTTTAAGAGTTCTTGTTGAAAACGATGAGTTTTGAAGATTAATTCATAGATTTACAGGTTATTTTCATAATTTTATCGCATGAGCAAGTCCGTATGATGTTTCTAGACTTTCTTGCATGATTAGTTTAGAGCCCTTGAGGGCTCGGGTGAGTTTCGGATAGGCCACGGGGTGTTTTACACTTAGAAAGAGCTGCTGGTTTTTAATTTTTTGGTGTCCAGGTATTTTGTTCTATGCGATCGCATAGGATCGTCTGCGATCGCATAGAGTAAAGTTTGAGGCCCCTGTTTGGTGTACTGTGCAAACACAACACTTAGTGTGCGATCGCGGAGCATAGTCTGGGCAAAGTTGTGCGAACGCACTGTATACCGTGCGAACGCGGTGCATTAAATCTGGCCTGGGGGAGGGGAGGTCATCACCCTGTGCGATTGCACCCCTCCCCATGCGAACGCACTGCACAGTCCCCCCATACCATGTGCGATCGCATCCCATTTAATGCGATCGCATAGTTTTCCTATCCAGCTAATGTAAATACTTTTAAAAACCGGGCAAAACCCTTTCTTCTCAAATTTTTCGAGGTTCCAACCCTAAAACAATTTTTCTTCAAGAATCTTCATCCCAAATTCATAGGTAATCAATTCCAAACTTTTCTCTTTCAATTCCTTACTATTTTGCATCACTTTTAAAGCAAAAACAAAGAATTTTCATGGTAAAAATTGAGTGTTTGGGTAGAATTATGGAGTTTTGTAAAAATCAAATTTTTATATCAAATTAAGATCAGATTTCAAAACTAATAGCATATTTGGGTTCGTGGGTGAATGGGTAAACGTAATTTTCTCCGAACTCCGAGTTTGGACCAAGCGGGCCCGAGGTCGGGTTTTCACCTTTTTTAGAAAACTTAGGAAAAATTATATTTTTCAATAAATTTAGTTCCTTTAGCATTAGTTAATGATATTAAATTAATTGTGATTAGATTCGAGCAAGTTAGAGGTGAATTCAAAAGGAAAAGCAATAATTGAGCAGTGAGTGGCCTGCGGAATTGAGGTAAGTGTTTGGTCTAACTTTGACTTGAGGGAATAGGACTCCCTACTTGTTTGTTATGTGAAATTCATGAGCGTGGTGTATAGGTGTGGTGACGAGTATCTATGCACCACCCAAATTGGTTGTTAAACATGATCCCCTTTCCCATTCCTCACTTGTTTGATCATTGTCTTAATTGTTATATATTCATTATTGTTTCTATGACTATTTGGCCTTGTTGATTTGTTGTTAGATATTGTTGTGAGTATTTGGAAAGATTATTGATTGTTTGAACTGGTTTTCTTGTGATATAAAAATGTTTGAGAGGTTTTGTATCGTTTTTATGAAATAAATGTATACATTTTAATATTCTTGTTGGCTTCATGGTTGAGAGGATATTGATGAAGTTATGAGAAAAATGCAGTTTATCATTTATAATTGTTGAAACAAATATATTGTGAAAGGCTTGGGCTGAATTGTGAAATTTATGAATAAATTGATATCATATGTCTGGTGGGAGCGGGTTGCACGCCGCAACCAGGAGTGATAAGGTTGGACAGGTGGTATCGGGCTGCACGCCGCAACAAGAGTAATAAGGGTGATATTTTAGGGAGGAGAAATAAGGGAGGACAGGTGGGAGCGGGTTGCACGCCGCAACAAGGAGCGATAAGGGAGGACATTTATATTTTACTAATTTTTAAAGAAAAAGAAAGTAAAAGTTTTGAAGTTACGACCCAAATTCCTACTCAGGTCGTGATGGCGCCCAACACCGGAGTCAGACAAGCCAACACTAGTTCACTACCGAAATTACTTCACTTAGTTGGATAATTAAGTACTTGCCAAATTTTTAATTGGGAAATCATTTAAAGAAAACAGTCAAGTGATGCAACTTGATTAAATGAAACTCAAAAGATCGTTTGCCAACATATACGGTATATCAAAATATTAAGAAAACCAACTACGTGTGTCAAGACCTATTGTTACAAGTCCACAGACGACTAGTGGAATATACAAACTAGACAATATAAATGTACAACTGTCAGAAGGGTAGACAGAAATATCCAAAAATAATAGAAACTCCACAGTGCTGCTGAGGAACGCTAGGAAGAGCAGCTCACTGTGTAGTCTAATCCAGATAGTACCCTCAAGATTGCGCTCCGGTATGATAACCACATACACCTGCCTCAGAACCTGTACAATTAAGTACAGAAGTGTTGCATGAGTACATATAAACAAGTATGTACCCAGTGAGTATCCCGTATAAACTTGAAATAGTAGTGACGAGAGGTAGACGTATTACTCACTAGGGTCATTAGCACTAGTATAATTAAATAAATCTAGACAGGATTAACAGTCATGGCAATCAAGTAGACATGGAATATCAAGTACGTGAACAAACATCTACCCGCAAGTGTCAAATAATAATATCAATAAAAGTCCCAAGTCCCCTTCCATAAAGAACAATTTATTGGATAATAACAATAAGACTCTCAGTCAAATACATAGCATATAGAATGCCGAGGCGTACGGCCGAAGCGACGCAAAAATAAATGTGCACTGCCGAGGGTTAAATGGCACGAACCATAGATGCATCTATTACCCCGCTCGCGAATCAATCGTGCGACGCAGTTGACATAAATATAAGGCTACCCCGCTCACGAATCATACATGCGACACAGGTGCTCGTAGACATACACAGAATTATCATGAAAATCAGGAATTTATCATGGATTATACTTGAAATCAGAGATTTAAGCATTTAAACTTACACATAACTTCCTAATATCCTCATGTCAATTTCAAAGATAATAAGCAACTAGGAACATGTAAAGATATAGGTAAGGCACATAAAGGCATGTTTGTGAAACCTAAATTCTACCTGACATAACATAGTAGTAGCTACGCACGTACTCTCGTCACTTTGCGCGTGCGTAGCCCCCACAAATAAGGATAATTCAGTCATCTACATTTACCTATGGGGACAATTCCCTCTTACAAGGTTAAAAAGGAGACTCACCTCGCGTAGAACCTACTTCCCGGGTCAAGAACGCGTCCAAAACTTCCAACTCGTCACCCAATGACTCAAAACTAGTCAAATGATATATAAATACGTCAATATACACCCAAGAGTATGAAATTCTCCTATTAGTTTATTTAATTCACCGTACTTAAAAAATCCCAAAATACACCCCCGGACCCTCTTGCTCGGGTTCCGAAAATTTTCGAAGAAAACACTCACCCATAACCTAAGGTTCATTAATATATAGTTTTTGTATGATTTCATGGTAGATAAGTGGTGAAATTGTCTAAAGTCCATCAACCCTAGGTTTCCACTCTAACCCCTTTAATTTGCACTAATTGGGTGTTAATCTACCTAAGATTTGATGTAAGAAACCAACATTTAACTGAAATTACTTACCTCTCAGTAGCTAGGCCGAATACCCTCTTGTGAGCTCTCAAAATCGCCTATGGTGAAGAAGAAATGGTGAAAAAATGGTTAAGTTCCGTATTAAATGAGCTCACTACCTTCAGTGATCTCGCACCTGCGGCTCGAGGACCGCACCTGCGGTCTCGCACCTGCGGAAATTGTCAAGGAGCCTGGGCATCGCACCAGCGGATTTGCTCCTGCGGGGAAAGGTCCGCACCTGCGGATATGGACCATCTCCCCTGGGGACGCACCTGCGAGGCCTTGACCGCAAGGGCGGTCTTGCACCTGCGATTTGGGAAACCGCGTTTGCGGTCACACATGACCTGGTGCACCATCAGCTGAAGCTGCTGGTTTTTGGCCTCGTTTAGTGCCCGGGAGGCACCTAGGCCCACCTGAGCCCCCGTGCAATTATACCAACAAGTCCTAAATCATATTACGGACTCGCTCGAGCCTTCGAAACTCCCAAATCAACGCTAAAACTCAAAATCACACCTCAAAACCCCTAGAATTAAACTTAAGAAAATTCAAGTTCTTGAATTCGGTTTCAATGCGCCGAACCGACCTATACTACTCGGAATGACACCAAATTTTGCAGGCAAGTCATAAATGACATACGAACCTCGATAACACAAAAACACGTTCTAAACCAAGTTATGAACTTAAGTAAACTCTATTTTTTCTATTTGGCATCGAAACACTCGCGGGTCATCCAAAACCTATTCCGGACATACACACAAGTCTGAAATCATCATATGAAGATACCGGAACTGTTGGAACTCGATTCCTATGTCGTTTACTCAAAACGTTGACTGAATTCAAACTTGGCCAAAAAGGCCAACCTTAAGGAACTAAGTGTTCCTATACTGCTCTAGATACTTCTGAATCCTGAACCACCCGTCCCCGCAAGTCATGAATCATTATAAGCCGCTACGGGAAGTCTTATTCAAGGAAATGGGGTTCGAATACGTAAAACGACCGGTCGGGTCGTTACGTTCTCCACCTCTTAAACAAACGTTCTACCTCGAACGGGTCTAGAAACATACCTGATGTACTGAATAGGTGTGGATATCTGCTATGCATGTCCTCCTCGGACTCCAAAGTTGCCTCCTCGACTGGTTGGCCCCTCCACTAGACCTTTACGGCAGAAATTCTCTTGGATCTCAACAGGCAATCATGTCTATCAACAATAGAAACTGGCTCCTCCTCGTAGCCCAATCTCTCATCCAACTGAATAGTGCTAAAATCAACCACGTGAGAGAAGTCAGCGTGGTATCTCCGGAGCATGGATACATGAAATACTGGATGAACCCCTGATAAATAGGGAGGTAAAGCAAGCTCATAAGCAACCTCTCCAACTCGCCTCAATACCTCGAAAAGACCTATAAACCTCGGTCTCAGCTTGCCCTTCTTCCCGAACCTCATAACACCCTTCATCGGCGAGACCTTCAACAGTACCTTGTCTCCCTCCATAAAAGCTACATCACGCGCCCTCTAATCAGCGTAACTCTTCTGTCAGGACTGTGCGGTGCGGAGCCTCTCCTGAATAAACTTCACTTTCTCCAACGCATCCTTCACCAAGTCGGTGCCATATAACTTAGTCTCTCCAGGCTCAAACCACCCAAAAGGAGAACGACATCGCGGACAATACAAAGCCTCAAATGGAGCCATATTGCTGCTGTACTGATAGCTATTATTATAAGCTAACTCGGCCAAAGGCAAGAACTGATCGCACTGACCTCCAAAGTCAATCACACATGCCCTGAGCATGTCCTCCAATATCTGAACTATACTCTCCGACTGACCATCAGTCTGAGGGTGAAATGATGTGCTGAGATCTATCTGAGTACCCATTTCTCTGTGCAATGCTCTCTAGAAGTGTGAGGTTAACTGAGGACCCCGATATGATATAATGGACACCGGCACACCGTGTAACCGGACTATCTCCCAAAAGTAGATCTGGGCTAGCCTTTCAGAAGTATAAGTAGTAGCTACAGGAATATAATACGCCGATTTGGTCAATCTATCCCCAATGACCCAAACCGCGTCAACCTTCCGCAAAGTCTGAGGCAACCCAACCACAAAGTCCATAGTAATGTGCTCCCATTTCCACTCAGGAATGGGCATCTGTTGAAGTAGGCCTCCTGGTCTCTGGTGCTCATACTTAACCTGCTGGCAGTTAAGACACCTAGCCACACACTCTACAATTTCCCACTTCATCTGTCTCCACCAGAAATGCTGCTTCAAATCATGATACATCTTTGTAGCACCAGGATGAACAGAATACCGAGAATTGTGTGGCTCCTCTAGAATCCTCTACCTCAAGCCAAGAACATTAGGAACGCACAAACGACCCAGAAGTCTCAGAACACCATCCTCGCCAATAGTAACCTCCTTGGTACCACCCTGAACCACTGTCTCCCGTAGCTCTGCCAAACACGGATCATCATACTATCGAGCCTTGATCTACCCCAATAATGAAGACTGAGCAACCACATGAGCTAGAACTTGACGAGGCTCTGAAAGATCTAATCTCACCAAGCGGCTAGCCAAGGACTGAATGTCCAAGGCGAGAGGTCTCTCCTCCGCTGCAATGTAGGCAAAACTACCCATACTCTCCGCCTTCCTACTCAAAGCATCTGCTACCACATTTGCCTTGCTCGGATGATAAAGAATGGTGATGTCGTAATCCTTCAACAACTCAAGCCACCAGTGCTTCCTCAAATTAAGATCCCTCTGCTTGAATAAGTGCTGCAAACTGCGGTGGTCTGTATAAACCTCACAAGATACCCCATAAAAGTATTGCCTCCAAATCTTAAGAGCATGAACAATCGCCTCCAACTCCAAATCGTGCATCGGATAATTCTTCTTATGAACCTTCAGCTAGCGCGAAGCATAAGCAATCACTCTCCCTTCCCGCATCAACACACATCCCAAGAAAATGCGTGAAGCGTCGCAATACACTGTATACATCCCAGAACCGGAAGGCAATACTAGAACTGGTGCTGAGGTCAATGCTATCTTTAGCTTCTGAAAGCTCGCCTCACACATGTCAGACTATCGGAATGGGGCATTCTTCTAAGTCAATCTAGTTAGTGGGGCTGCAATGGATGAAAATCCCTCCACAAATCTTCAATAGTAGCATGCTAGACCCAAGAACCTCCTGATCTCTGTAGCTGAAGTAGGACGCATCCAACTCTGAACTGCCTCAATCTTCTGAGGATCAACCTTGATACCTTCTCCGGATACTACATGCCCCAAAAATGCCACAGAATCCAATAAGAACTCACACTTGGAGAACTTATCATATAGCTTATGTTCTCGCAAGGTCTGGAGCACAACTCTCAAATGCTGCTTGTGCTCGCTCAGGCTACGTGAGTAAATCAAGATGTCATCAATGAAGACAATGACGAAGGAATCAATATACGACATGAACACCCTATTCATCAAGTCCATGAATGTTGCTGGGGCATTAGTCAAGCCAAAGGACATCACTAGTTACTCATAATGGCCATATCTCATACGAAAAGCAGTTTTCGGAACATCCGAGGCTTGAATCTTTAGCGGTTGATACCCCGATCTCAAATCAATCTTAGAAATCACCCGAGCACCCTGCAACTGATCAAACAGATCATTAATGCGGCAGTTGATACTTGTTCTTAATAGTTACCTTGTTCAACTGGCGGTAATCAATACACATCCGCATAGACCCATTTTTTTTCTTTAAAAATAGAACTGGAGCACCCCAAGGCGATACACTCGGTCTAATAAACCCCTTAGCCAAAAACTCCTCATGTTGCTCCTTCAATTCCTTCAATTCCTTCAGAGCCATACAGTACGGGGGGAATATAAATAGGCTGAATGCCTGGAGCTACATCAATACAGAAATTGATATCACGATCCAGAGGTATGCCCGAAAGGTCTGAAGGAAAGACATCAGCAAACTCTTGAACAACTGGCACCGAATCAATCGTCGGAGACTCGACGGTGGCGTCCCACAAATAAGCAAGATACGCCAGACAACCCTTCTTGACCATATGCCGAGCCTTCTTGAAGGAAATAACTCTACTGGCTGCACTAACTGAGGAACCTCTCCACTCCAGCTTAGGCAACTCAGGCATGGCCAAAGTAACCGTCTTGGCATGACAATCCAAGATGGCATGATAGGAAGATAGCCAATCCATCCCCAAAATAATCTCAAAATCAACTATGTCGAGTAACAAGAGGTCCGCTCTAGTCTCGAACCCACTGAAGGTGATCACAAAAGACTGATAAATACGGTCTACCACCACAGAATCGCCCACAGGAGTGAACACATATATAGGAGAATCCAAGGACTCGCGAGGAACATCCAGGAAACAAGCAAATAAGGCTGACACATATGAATAAGTGGATCCTGGATCAAATAGCACTGATGCCTCCCTACCACATACTGAAATAGTACCTGTGATCATGGCGTCTGAGGCCACTGCATCTGCTCGGGCCGGAATAACATAGAATCTGGCTGGTGTACATGAAGACTGAGCTCCGCTGGGCTGAATAGAAGCTGACTAAACTCCCCCAGCCTGGCCTCCACCTCTTGGTGGACGGGGCGCTGGAGCTGTACTCATAGGCCGATAACCCTATTGCAATGCCTCGACACTAAACCTGGGACAAGTCCTCCTTGTATGGCCTGACTCCCCACACTCATAACACCTCACTGGTGGCATGGCCTGCTTCCTTGAAGAAGAACCCTGGATAGCTGGGGGACGGTGAGAACCCTCTGGCATGGCACTGAAGTAAGGACTAGAATACCCCTGATGACCTGTATACCCGTCGGAGTAACCCTAAATGGCTGGTGGGCGGTAAGAACTCTCCGGCATGGCGCTGAAATAAGGCCTCACTTGAGCACCATGGGGAGGTGGTAGAGGGGCTGAATATGGAGGCCTGCTAAGCTGGCCTCTACCGAACTGACCCCTGCCCCTGCCTGGGGCACCTCTGAAATCTCCAGAAATCTAATTCTCTTGTCCTGCTGACCCTACTCTCCGCCCCTCGATCGATAACCCTCAATCCGACGAGCTATCCTGACCAAAAGATGATAGGGAGTACCCATCTCCACCTCTCGAGACATGTTGGACCTAATACTTGAGTGCAGCCCAGCTACAAATCTCCGCACTCTCTCAGCATTAGTTGGAAGAATAATAAGGGTATGACGAGACAACTCAGAAAACCTGGCCTCGTAGTCTGTCACTGACATCTGCCCCTGCTCCAGCTGCTCGAACTGATACCGTAGCTCTTCCCTCTCTGAGGGTGGAATATACCTGTTCAGGAACAGCTGAGTAAACTGCTCCCATGTAAGAGGAAGGGAACCTACTGGCCTACCAAGGATAAATGACTGCCACTATCTGCGGGCCTTGCCCTCTAGCTGGAAGGTAGTAAAATCAACTCCATGGGACTCCAGAATCCTCATGTTGTGATGTTTGTCCCTACAACTATCAATGAAGTACTAGGCATCCTCACCCCTCTCACCTCCGAAGATAGGAGGGTGCAACCAAGTCTATTTGTCAAGTAACTTCTGCGGATCGCCGTCCGCAGCTGGTCTAAGCTCAGGTGTTGCTGCTGCTGGCTGTGCTCCACCCACGGGCAGAGTACCCGGAGTCTGATACACTACTGCTGCATGACCTGCACCCTGGACGGTAGGGGTATGAACTCCCCTTCCCGCCTGAGATGTGGCAGGATCCCCTGGAAATAAACCATCCTGGGTCATAGTGTCCATGAACCGCATCATACGACCCATGACCTTTTGGAAGCCCTGTGCTGTCATGAAATCCATCGGAGCTGGATCTGCTGGGGGCACCTCACACTGCTCCTCAATAATGGGATCCTCTGTTGGATTCACTGGGGGTGCTAATGGAACAACTCTGGGATGCCTTTGTCCCCTACCTCCGGTCGGTGCCCTCCCCCGGCTTCTGCCACAGCCTCGGACGGCAGGGGTAGCGGCATCTCCCGGGTCAGGAACGTCAGCTGCACGAGTCCTCACCATCTATGAGAGAATAGAAGAACGAGATTTAGTAAACCATCGACTACATGATAGAATGTGAATAAAGAGAGGTTTCCTAACACCCTATAGCCTCCCGAAGATAAATACATACGTCTCCGTATTGATTCGCAAGACTCTATTAGGTTTGCATGTGACTTGTGAGATCTACATGAACCTAGAGCTCTGATACCATGTTGTCACGACCCAAATTCCTTCTCAGGTCTTGATGGCGCCCAACACCGGAGTCAGGCAAGCCAACACTAGTTCACTACCGAAATTACTTCACTTAGTTGGATAATTAAGTACTTGCCAAATTTTTAGTTAGGAAATCATTTAAAGAAAACAGTGAAGTGAGCAACTTGATTAAATGAAACTCAAAAGATTGTTTGCCAACATATACGGTATAACAAAGTACTAAGAAAACCAACTATATGTGCCAAGACCTAGTGTCACAAGTCCACATGCGACTAGTGGAATATACGAATTAGACAATATAAATGTACAATTGTCTTAAGGGGTAGACAAAAATATCAAAAACTAATAGAAACTCCACAGTGTTGCCAAGGAACGCCAGGAGGAGCAGCTCACCGTGTAGTCTAATCCAGATAGTACCCTCAAGATCCCACTCCGGTATGATAACAAGATACACCTACCTCAGAACCTGTACAATTAAGTACAGAAGTGTAGCATGAGTACATATGAACAAATATGTACCCAGTGAGTATCCCGTCTAAACTCGAAGAGTTAGTGACGAGAGATAGACGTCTTACTCACTAGGGTCATTCGCACTAGTATAATTAAATAAATCTATAAAGGGTTAACAGTCATGGCAATCAAGTAGACATGCAATATCAAGTATGTGAATAAAAATCTACCCGCAAGTGTCAAATAATAATATCAATAAGAGTCCCAAGTCCCATTCCATAAAGAACAATTTATTGGATAATAACAATAAGACTCTCAGTCAAATACATAGCATATAGAATGCCGAGGCGTACGACCGAAGCAACGCGAAAATAAATGTGCACTGTTGAGGGTCGAATGGCATGAACCATAGATGAATCTATTACCCCGCTCGCGAATCGCTCATGCGACGCGGTTGACATAAATATAAGGCTACCCCGCTCACGAATCATACATGCGACACGGGTGCTCGTAGACATACACAGAATTATTAGGAAATTCAGGAATTTATCATGGATTATATTTGAAATCAGAGATTTAAGCATTTAAACTTACACATAAATTCCTAATATCCTCATGTCAATTTCAAAGATAATAAGCAACTAGGAACACATGTAAAGATACAGCTAAGGCACATAAAGGCATACTTGTGAAATCCTAAATTCTACTTGACATCACATAGTAGTAGCTATGCACGGACTCTCATCACTTTGCGCGTGCGTAGCCCCCGCAAAAAGGATAATTCAGTCATATACATTTACCTATGGGGACAATTCCCTCTTACAAGGTTAGAAAGGAGACTCACCTCGCGCAGTACCTACTTTCCGGGTCAAGAACGCACCGAAACTCCCAACTCGTCACCCAAGGACTCGAAACTAGTCAAATGATATATAAATACGTAAATATACACCCAAGAGTATGAAATTCTCCTATTAGTTTAGTTAATTCACCCTACTTGAAAAATCCCAAAATACACCCCCGGGCCCTCATGCTCGGGTTCCGAAAATTTTCGAAGAAAACACTCACCCATAACCTAAGGTCATTAATATATAGTTTTTGTATGATTTCATGGTAGATAAGTGGTGAAATTCTCTAAAGTCCATGAACCCTAGGTTTCAACTCTAACCCCTTTGATTTGCACTAATTGGGTGTTAATATACCTAAGTTTTGATGTAAGAAACCAACATTTAATGGAAATTACTTACATCTTAGTAGCTAGGCCGAATACCCTCTTGTGAGCTCTCAAAATCGCCTATGGTGGAGAAGCAATGGTGAAAAAATGGTTAAGTCCCGTATTAAATGAGCTCACTGCCTTCAGTGATCTCGCACCTGCGGCTCGAGGACCGCACCTGCGAGCCAAGGCTTGCACCTGCAAAAATTGGCAAGGAGGCTGGGGATCGCACCTACGGAGGGATTTTCGCACCAGCGGATCCACTCCTACGAAGAAAGATCCTCACCTGCGGATATGGACCATCTCCCATAAGGCCACACCTGCGAAGCATTGACCGTAGGGGCAGTCTCGCACATGCGATCTGGGCAAACCGCACATGTGGTCACACCAGACCTGGTGCACCAGTAGTTGAAGCTGCTGGTTTTTGGCCTCGTTTGGTGCCCGGGAGGCACCTGGCCCACCCGAGCCCCCGTGCTATTATACCAACTAGTCCTAAATAATATTACAGACTCGCTCGAGCCTTCGGAACTCCCAAATCAATGCTAAAACTCAAAATCACACCTAAAAACCCCTAGAATCAAACTTAAGAAAATTCAAGTTCTTGAATTCGGTTTCAATGCGCCGAACCGACCTATACTACTCGGAATGACACCAAATTTTGCAGGCAAGTCATAAATAACATAATAGAACTATTCCCGGTATCGATATTTTATTCGGACCTCGATAACACAAAAGCACGTTCTAAACCAAGTTATGAACTTAAGGAAACTCTATTTTTGCTATTTGGCGTCGAAACGCTCCCGGGTCATCCAAAACCCATTCCGAACATACGCACAAGTCCGAAATCATCATACGAAGCTATTGGATTTGTCGAAACTTGATTCCAAGGTCGTTTAGTTAAAATGTTGACCAAAGTCAAACTTGGCCAAAAAGGCCAACCTTAAGGAACTAATAGCCCGTTTGGCCAAGCTTCTAAAATCAGCTTATTTTGAGAGATGCTTTTTTTAAAAGTACTTTTAAAACAAAAGTGCTTTTGGTGAGAAGTAGTTTGTGTTTGGCTAATTAATTTAAAAAGCACTTTTAAGCAGTAAATAGTGTTTGGACAAGTTTTTTTTTTCTAGTAATCCACTAGGCAGGGCCTAGGGCTAGTTATTATATATAAAGCAAAGTAAGACAAAATACGAAGTTATCTCACAAGGAGTGAGATGATAATGTGTGATAACTATACATAGGATCCTATTACCAATATTCAGCTTAAGAAGCCCAATACTAGTATCACAATTGAGTCTAGCAAATAAAATGATTGAACTACATTTGAAAACTAGCCTACTATAATATTAAGATGGACAAAATGAACCAAGCACCTGCCTATTAGAGGTGAACATTACCCAGTTACTCAACATATGTACACTCTTCATTGTAAATAATTCCTCCATGCTATGTGATTGAGCATCCATTCCAATGTTCCATCCCGTAGCGTTTCCATCCGTTTGTGTCCAGTATAGCAGCCCCAAGTACCCTAACTCAATAAGATTCACAAACCAAAGTTGGGAGACTATCGTATCTCCCATTTTGGTTGTGTGCAGTGGTTTATTTTTTCTTCGCCTTGGCTTATTAGCTTCCTTAGAGGGTGTAGAGTCTTGCCTTGTTAGGATGTTACCCCATTTATCATCGTATAAGCCCGTATCCTTCCCCCACTCGCGACATGCCTGGGTCAATGTCATTCCAGCGATGGAGATTTTACCTCCTGATTCGTGTGCTGTCCATTTGTCTCTTGTTGTTATCCTTGCCTTGGGTGATTCCTTACATGGCATATAGTTGTGTTGCATCAAGGACCAGGCCTATAAAGCCCCTATCGTTCCCTTAATGTCATGCCAATTCCATCGCGTGAAGATGTCACCCTTTGGCTCTTTCTAGTAGCTAGTGCTCACATTTGTGCCTACCACGTTTCCTTCCTCAATGGAGTGAGTACCAAGTACTAATACCACCCATAGAGGTCGTAGTTGTAGGTAGGTTATTAGCACATAAGAACCTACAAAAAAGAACACAAAGTTAGCAAAAAACATAGCCACCATGTACTCCTCCCTAAGGACTTGTACTTGGTGACCAAGTGTGATCTCCTTGCACCATCTCCACCTTTCCCCCATACTTCTAAATTCTTTGCTACTTTCACCCTTAGATAAGGACATTGTAGTTTATCTTCATTCACAATTGTCCTCCCTTTCCCATCAAGATTCTAGTAGCCATGACATTCAATGTCCCCCTCGTCCAAAGCATAATTAGCTAGGTGATCCGGTAGTTTGTTAGTTTCCCTAAACACGTGAGACACCTTGTAATTACCCATCTCCCTGTATTTCCAAATCTCCTCCATCATGTCAACTATACACCATGATGGCTTCCACTCCTTTTCAATTACATTCTTTAACAACATTGAATCAGTTTGGAGCCACACATTATGAAAGTTACGTTCATCACATACCTTTAAAGCCTCCAAAATTGCCACTTCTTTAGCCATCATATTTTTTGTTTCCTCAATCCCCTTGCCCAATGCATACACCACATATATGTGCTCATCTCTAATACACAAACCTATTGAACTCCTACCTGGGTTACCCCTTGAAGCACCATCAGTATTCACCTTCAACCACCCCTCATTAGGCATTTACAGTTGGAGATGATGGCGTTTTGATGATGCAAGGTAGGTTGTGTGTGTCTAATGTTGATGGCCTCCGTGAATTGATCCTTGAGGAGGCTCATGTCTCCATGTATTCTATTCACCCAGGTGCAGCAAAAATGTACAATGATTTGAAACAACATTATTGGTGCAGTAGGAGTAAAAAGGACATCGTGGCTTATGTGGCTCGTTTCTTAAATTGTCAGCAGGTAAAGTATGAGCATCAGAGACCTGGTGGTTTGCTTCAGCAGATAGAGATTCCTGAGTGGAAGTGGGAGCGTATCATTATGGACTTCGTTGTTGGGCTCCCACGGACTCAGAGGAAATTCAATGCGGTTTGGGTTATTGTGGATAGGCTGACTAAGTCAGCACACTTCATTCCAGTGACTAGTAGTTATACTTCGGAGCGGTTGGCTGAGTTGTATATTCGGGAGATTGTTCGCCTTCATGGGGTGCCCGTGTCTAACATTTCTGATCGGGGTACGTAGTTTACTTCGCACTTTTGGAGGGCAGTTCAGCATGAGTTGGGTACCCGAGTGGAGTTGAGTACAGGATTTCACCCTCATACTGACGGGCAGTCCGAGCGTACCATTCAGATATTGGGGGACATGTTTCGCGCTTGTGTTATCAACTTTGGGGGTTCCTGTGATCAGTTCTTGCCGCTAGGGGAGTTTGCTTATAATAATAGTTATCAGTTGAGCATTCAGATGGCTCCTTATGAGGCGTTATATGGTAGACGGTGCAGATCGCCAATTGGATGGTTCGATCCAGGAGAGGCTCGGTTGTTGGGGACAGACTTAGTTCAGGAGGCCTTAGATAAGGTCAAGATTATTCAGGAGAGACTTCGTGCAGCTCAGTCTAGGAAAAAGAGTTATGCCAATCATAAGGTTTGTGATGTAGCATTCATGGTTGGAGAGAGAGTATTGCTTCATCTGTCGCCCATGAAGGTTGTTATGAGGTTTGAGAAGAAGGGCAAGTTGGCCCTAGGTATATCAGGCCGTTTGAGATTCTTGATAAGGTGGGGGAGGTAGATTACAGACTTGCATTGCCTCCAGGGTTATCCTCAGTTCATCCGGTATTCCACGTGTCTATGCTCCGAAAATATCATGGTGACTCATCCCACGTGTTAAATTTCAGCTCTGTCCAGTTGGACAAAGACTTGACTTATGAGGAGGAACCGGTACGTATTTTAGACTAGCAGGTTCGCAAATCGAGATATAAGAGTTATCCTTCAGTTCGAGTGCAGTGGAGAGGCCAACCCGCTGAGGCAGCTACTTGGGAGTCTGAGTCGGACATGCAGAGTAGATACCCACACTTGTTCGCCACTTCAGGTAATTTTCTATGTCCGTTCGAGGATGAACGTGTGTTTTAGAGGTGGAGATTGTGATGACCCACGGGGTCATTTTATAAAATTAGACTCTGTTCCATGCTAAATAGCACAAAAACTAAAATGAAATACCTCAATTTGCGTGCGCAGTCCGGGTGTAAAATCGGAAAGCTTTTATGTGAAAATATGAGAAATAGTGATTTTTAGAATTTAAATTTGATAAAAGTTGACTTTGGTCAACATTTTGAGTAAACAGACCCGGGTACGTGTTTCGACGATCCCGGGAGGTCCGCAGTAAAATATGGGACTCGGGCGTATGCCCGGAAATGAATTTCGTGGTCCCAAGCCTTATAAATCAATTTTTGAAAGAAATTGTTTTGCTGAAATATTTATGAATTAAACAAAAGAAATAATGTTTAAAATCATTGGTATCGGGTCCGTATTTTGGTTCCGGAGCCCGGTACAGCTTTATTATGATATTTAAAGTTTAATTGTAAAATTTGGTGAAAAATGGAGTTCGTTTCACGTGATTCAGACATCCGGTTGAGAAATTGTGAACTTTAAGAGGTCTTGTTGAAAACGATGAGTTTTGAAGTTTATTTCATAGATTTACATGTTATTTTAATGATTTTATCGCTCAAGCAAGTCCGTATGATATTTTTAGACTTGCTTGCATGATTAGGTTAGAGCCCCGAGGGCTCGGTGAGTTTCGGATAGGCCAAGAGGTGTTTTACACTTAGAAAGAGCTGCTGGTTTTTCATTTTCTTGTGTCCAGGTATTTTGTTCTATGCGATCACATAGGATCGTCTGCGATCGCATAGAGTGAAGTTTGAGGCCCCTGTTAGGTGTATTGTGCGAACGCATCACTTAGTGTGCGAACGCGGAGCATAGTCTGGGCAAAGTTGTGCGAACGCACTGCATACTGTGCGAACGCGGTGCATTAAATCAGGCCTGGGGAAGGGGAGGTCAGCACCATGTGCGATCGCAGCCCTCCCCATGCGAACGCACTGCACAGTCCCCCCATACCCTGTGCGATCGCATCCCATTTAATGACATCACATAGTTCTCATGTCCAGCTAATATAAATACTTTTAAAAATCGGGCAGAACCCTTTCTTCTCCAATTTTTCGAGGTTCCAGCCCTAAAAACGATTTTTCTTCAACAATCTTCATCCCCAATTCATAGGTAATCAATTCCAAACTTTGCTCTTTCAATTCCTTACTATTTTGCATCACTTTTAAAGCAAAAACAATGAATTTTCATGGTAAAAATTGAGGGTTTGGGTAGAATTAGGGAGTTTTGTAAAAATCAAATTTTTATATCAAATTAAGGTCGGATTTCAAAACTAATAGCATATTTGGGTTCATGTGTGAATGGGTAAACGTAATTTGCTCCGAACCCCGAGTTTGGACCAAGCGGGCCCGGGGTCGGGTTTTCACTTTTTTTTTTAGAAAACTAAGGACAAAAATTATATTTTTCAATAAATTTAGTTCCTTTCGGATTAGTTAATGATATTAAGTTAATTGTAATTATATTCGAGCAAGTTAGAGGTAAATTCAAAAGGAAAAGCAATAATTGAGCAGTGAGTGGCCTGCGGAATTGAGGTAAGTGTTTGGTCTAACTTTGACTTGAGGGAATAGGACTCCCCACTTATTTGTTATGTGAAATTCATGGGCGTGGTGTATAGGTGTGGTGACGAGTATCTACGCACTACCAAAATTTGTTGTTAAACATGATCCCCTTTCCCGTTCCCCACTTATTTGATCATTGTCTTAATTGTTATATATTCATTATTGTTTCTATGACTATTTGGCCTTGTTGCTTTGTTGTTTATATTGTTGTGACTATTTGGAAAGAGTATTGGTTGTTTGAACTGATTTCCTTGTGATATAAAAAATGGTTGAGAGGTTTGGTATCCTTTTTATGAAATAAATATATATCTTTTGATATTCTTGTTGGTTTCATGGTTGAGAGGATATTGATGAAGTTATGAGAAAAATGCAGTTTATCATTTATAATTGTTGAAACAAAAATATTGTGAAATGATTGGCCTGAATTATAAAATTTATGAATAAATTGATATGATATGTTTGGTGGGAGCGGGTTGCACGCCGCAACAGGAGTAATAAGGGTGATATTTTAGGGGGGAGCAATAAGGGAGGATAGGTGGGAGTGGGTTGCACGCCGCAACAAGGAGCGATAAGCGAGGACATTTATATTTTACTGATTTTTAAAGGAAAAGAAAATGAAAGTTTTGAAAAGTTAAAATGTCTATTTTACTACTCTTTAAATACTTTAGCACTATTTTTATTCAAAGTTAAAGTTGGAAATTTGGACATTTATTTGAGAATATGTTATAGCTGAGTTATTTTATTTTGTTGCAGCACTTATTTATCTATTTGTTTAGATTTCTTTCTTGCTTTGTTATTTACTGTTGTTATCAATTATATTGTTGAAGCCCTGCCTTAGCCTCGTCACTACTTCATCGAGGTTAGGTTCGGCACTTACTCAGTACATGGGGTCGGTTGTACTAATACTACACTCTGTGCTCTTTTGCACAGATCCAGGTACTAGTCGGCAGTAGAGGATTTCAGGACGACCACCGATTCATTTGGAGACACGAGGTACATTTGCCGGCGTTCGCAGATTCCGAGAGTCTTCTCATATTTTTACATACACTGTTTTACTATATTCAGAACAGTTACACTATTTCTTTCAGCCATTATTTGTAGTATTCTTTATTAGTTCGTGGATTGTGACACCAGATCCTGGGGTAGTCTTAGAGTTATTTATATAATTAGTTCGTGGTTCGCTTCATTTAATTGGTCATTATTATTATTCTATTTTATTGTTGTTGGGAATTACTCTAATTAAGTTCATTTGGAATTTATTTATTTATGCTTAGGTAAATAATTAAGAAAATTAGTTAATCGAATTCTAACATTGGCTTGCCTAGCAAGTGTGGTGTTAGGCGCCATCACGATCCCTAAAGTTTGGAATTTGGGTCGTGACGTTAGCCACTTAAATTGTGCACTTTCATTGTTACATGTCCCTGATTTGTACATGTTATTACTACGGTATCCATGATCCAATATGAATTTGAGTGATTCTTAGGCATTATCTTATCAATTTTGTATGTTTTAGTCCCTTTAACATTAACTGCTCTTAATGTTACCTGTTCTGGAGTTATTTGAACTTCTTTAAGGTCTATGAACATATTTATTCCCTTACCCCGAATCCCTGTAGTGAATACCTCACATATGTGACTCTTACTTCTAGTTGTAATCTGCCTCTCTGCTATTATGTCAACATGATCACTCGACCCCTACAACCCTCTAATGTTTGTTTGTAATTTGGAATGATTGTATCCTCATGCTTGAATTGCTACTTTGAAATAAACCTTTGAAATAGACTGGATCATCTATTGTTTAGACTATTATGACAATGTTGCCTATTACAAACATTGTAGTAATTTGTAGATGTGTCTTAATTTGGAACTGTAATTTCACCCCTCTATTAGCGCGATGCCCTTCCCCCTATATGATTATCTGACTCAATGATGTTCTGTTTTCTTAACCAATAACACTGGGTTATGTACACGACCTAATTCAACCATGTTTTAACTTATTCTGCAAACATGTTCTTTGTCAACTCTTCTTTAGCATATGATTGATGTATGTGCTAAATGTGAAATCTGTTTATCAATTTCATTATGTTTTTTTTTAAAGTTATATGATTTGTTCAAATGTTTGCTTGGTTTGATCAATTTGATCATGTTTGAACCCCCAAACTCTTGTTTTATCAGTTTTGGTCCTTTATATCCCTGTTACTTAAGCTCTTTTGAATCCCACTCTTAGCAATTGCTGCCTAAGTTCTGTCCTTTGGCCTCCCTAGTGTGAGGACTGCTCAGGGTTCATTTGAGACCCTCGTGAACTCTGACACATTAGGAGTTGTTCCACTAATTCCTCCTCCGAACTATCTTTGTTAACCACCCTAGTGTGAGCACTGCCCAGGGTTTTTGAAGCCCTTGGGAACTCTGGCACACTACGACCTTGGTTCTATATGCTCAACCTTGTCTTATGTTCATTGGGTGAATCACTCAACTCTGGGCTTCTTTATGTCTATGAGTATGCAACTTTGGGGTTGTTGTGAATTGTGAGAATGAAGGCGTGGCATGTCCAGGTGTATTTTGGGCCTGTTGTAGGTTCCCTATAGATATACTACTCTGTAATTTACTATATTCTTTTCGGGTCTGTAACAATTATTTGAATAACATTTTGGGGTATTAGTTAAATTGGGAAAGGGATTTTTATATTATACTTGGATTAAATTGGGTAGAAATCCTGCCTATAAGTTCAATAATGTGTTATCATATGTTCAGTTATCGTGTGTTAGAAATCATGCCTATACTTATCCTATTATGTTAGTCATTATATGTTAGCAATCCTATTTATAGGTTCAATACTTGGTTTAATTGTGTTATATTTCTACTTGTTACGAACTATGCTTACAGGGAATTGTATGATTCAATGTGTACTTGTTTACATGCTACCCTATTCACAAATTATAGAAATCATGTCTATATGATCTAAAATTGAATTAATTGTAGAAAGCATGCTTATAGGTCTGAAGTTTAATTATCATCTTGCTCGTTTGTTCAGGAGTCTTCAAACACTGTGTTATTGTCATCTCTAGAAAACATTCCTATAGGATCAAATAAGTAATTCTGAATATGCTTCTATGATTACCACTATTTAGTATCGTGTAAAACACCTAGATATCATGCCTATAAGTTTAATCCCCTTATGTTTAAAATCAGTAGGAAAATTATGAAGGTTTTGGAAATCATATTAACGAATGACTTTTGCGTATAACTGTCTGCTCATTAATTCAGTATCACATAGAGATCCTATGTGATGACCCAAAAGGTCATCCTAAGTAATTCTAGCTAAATTTGTGTTCCGAGGCATCGAAAGCCTCCGTTAATCTCATCTCGATATGCGTGCGTTGCCCAGGCAGGTAGCCGGGAAACTTCCATGTGCAAAATTTGATAAAAATGGGATTTTTGAATTGAATAATTGAATAAAGTTGACTTTGGTCAACATTTTTGGTAAACGGATCCGGACCCGTGATGTGACGGTCCCGGAGGGTCCGTAGGAAAACATGGGACTTGGGCGTATGCCCACAATCGAATTCCGAGGTTCCAAGCCCGAGAAATGAATTTTTAAAGAAAATTATTTTCTGAAAATAATAAAGCCTTTTGAAAATGAATAATTATGTGAAAACCGTGTTACCGGGCCCATATTGCGGTTCCGGAGTCCGTAACAGGTTTATTATAAGTTATTTGTCCTATCTGTGGAATTTGGTGTAAAACGGGCTTGATTTGGTTGGTTTCGGATCCAAATGAGGAAAAAGGGAGTTAATGAACTTGTGGGGTTTCTAAATAATTTGAAATTTGGCTTGAGAGGTGATTTTATGTTCCCGAGATCTGAATGAAATTTTGAGACCGGGAATAGTTTCGTTATGTCATTTATAACTTATCTGCAAAATTTGAAGTCATTCCGAGTGGTTTAGGCCGGTTTGGCGCATCGAAGCGAATTCTAGAATTTCAAAGTTCTTAAGTTTGATTAATTTGGTTTTGGGGTTTGATTTCGAGTTCCGTTGTTGTTTTTCATGTTCCGGAAGCTCGAGCAAGTCCGTTTAATGAATTGGGACTTGTTGGTATTTTTGGACGGGGGCTCGGGTGGGCCCAGGTGCCTCCCAGACCCCGCACGAGGCTAAAAACCAGCAAAAATCACTGCTGGTGCACAGCAGCTGGTGTGACCGCAGGTGTGGTTGCCCAGACGCAGGTGCGGGACTACCCCTGCGGTCCCTGCCTTCGCAGGTGCGATGCCTCTCGCAGGCGCAGATTTTCCTTCGCAGGAGCGTGACCGCTGGTGCGACTCCCAACTCCGCAGGTGCGAGCCCAGGGACCCAGGCCTTCTTCCGCTGGGGCGATCACTCTCTCGCAGCTGCGAGACCGCACCTGCGGTCCTAAGGTCACAGGTGCAGAAACCCCTGTTGGCAGGCCTCTTAAATACTCTAAATTTTGGGTTTTCTTCACTTTCACCCATCTTCAACCACCATTAGAGAAAAACCAAGCTTGGGCAACACCTTCCACGACCACCCACTGTAAGAGGTAAGTTAAAACCCCATAAACATCTAATTCTAACACTAATTCCTAGTTAAACTCACTACTAAATCATCTAAAAATTATAGAATCATAGTAAACTTTAGGGTTCTTAGGGATTTTGTGATTTTTCCATGTTAGTCATGAATCCCTTTATAAATTACATAACTTTGATCCTTAGACTCCGGGTAATGGATTCCTTCATGAATTTTCAAAAATCTAAACGTGTGGGCCCGGGGTCGAATTTTAGTATTCTCGGAGGAATAGTAGAAATGTATAATTTTGTTTAGGAATTGGTTTATTGAGTACTTATTGCTGTTAATAAATCCATTATGTCTAGATATTCCCGATT
>ML246311.1:54883-90930 GCA_005239495.1 Nicotiana undulata | reverse complement strand
TGAGTGATGTGAGGAGGCTTCCAGGCCTTATGAGTGATGTGAGGAGGCTTCCAGGCCTTATGTTATTATTGCGCTTGGGTTGTAGGAGCCCCTCCGGAGTCTGTAACATACCCCCAGTGAGCGCCGGTACCGATTGAGTGATGATGATTGCCCGCGGGGCTGATACTGATATGATTGATACTGAGTGATTGAGGGAATGTCTGAGGGCAACTGTTACGAGAAATGATTTTGGCCCGAGGGGCAGTTTTATGATGAGTTTACTATATTCTCGAACCATGATTTACTTCGTTTCCAACTGGATTTTACTGAGAATTTTACTAAAATATACGGATATTACAGTTGTTTTTAAAGGTTTTCTGGAAACTGATTCGAACTTATGTATTTGATGAATACTACATGGTGACTTGGTGTTTTTACTGGTTTTTGTGAAATTGTGTATCTGTCTGTGTGCTTTATATTTCTCAGACTGTGATTTCTTTTCATTACTACTGAGTTGGCGTACTCATCATTACTCCCTGTGCCCATGTGCACAGATCCAGGTACTAGCTCGCAGAAGTAGCTGACACATGTTCGATAGCTGCATTTCACGGGATTTTGAGGTAGCTGCCCAGCGTCCACAGCTTCTCCATTTCCCTTCCTTATTTAGTCTTAGCATTTGATTCAGAGACATATATTATAGTTTTAGCAGAGTTAGATTTATTTATTCTTAGATGCTCATGACTATTGACTCCTGTTCTTGGGAGGTTGGTTAGACTATCATTGGGACGTTAAGACTTAGTTATATTAATTGATGCTATGGTTGCATGCTTGTTATTTAACTATGAACTGTTATAATTGAACGAAAGCATAGTAAAGTGATGGTTGGCTAGCCTAGTTCCACGATAGGCGCTATCACGGCCTGTTAGGATTTGGGGTCGTGACATGCCTCTCTCGATTATATTAACAACTGAATAAAGATGCAACAGTTAAAATGTTTAAAACGATTCAATACATAAAACTTGAGTTAATTATCCACAAATAAATATCAATACACCAAATTCATCAAACCCTAAAGAGAACTACTCCATAGACATGGAGTAATTCATCACAATTAAGTGTAAAGTAAAGGAAAACATAAAATAATCCAAACCCTTGTCTTGAGTTGGGATTGAATGATGGGTTCCTTGTGTTCTTCCTTCTCTAACTTCTCCTTAGCATCCTTAGGTCTAAATTTTGTTAAAAGTCCCAAACATACCATTTTTCCGTGTATATATGCTAAGTAAGGTCGGACCCAAACACATAGACCTTATCCTACGCAAAAAAAAGGAAACTTTCCCCGGAGAGTACGTGCGCAGCCGCGCACCTAGAAGTGTTCCTGCGCACTTGGCCGCACACTGTTCTTCCCCATATGCGCGGTCAGTGCGCGGCCGCGCACTTGACGTGCACTTTTCATCATGTTTTGTTTGGAATATGGAAAAATATTAAACATGAAGTTGTAGCCCTTTGAATAAGCATTTCAATAATATATTTTGGATCCCAAACAGAGTTCTGAGCGAAAAGTTATGTGCATTTTACTAGATATTACATAGTATGCCTGCTTGATTCTTTGTTCGCTATAAACTATTATCCGTTGATCCCCGAACACGATTCCGTCTTAATTTCTTGGGATTTTACTCAGACTTCAAAGCTCCATATCACTTGAATTCATTTCATAACATCTACATAGCTCGGAATCACTCCTACAATGCATAAACACACAATTAGTGCAATACACTAACGATTAAAGTTCAAACTCAACTAAAGTGCAGTAAATGAGAATGTAATAATCGACTAAAATATGAGATTATATCCTACCATCAGTACTTTATATTTTATCCTCTTACATATATCTCTTGTCATTGGTTCTTAAATTATTCATGGGTAAGGTTAGGTAGAAGGCATCAAGTAGGCTTGCTTGACTGGGTATCTCGGATAGGCACTGCTCGCGTTCCCCAAGGTCGTGGCGTGACAGTTTATCTTGTTTCGAAAAGTTATTTTTCATTTCAGACTATAATTGTAGTATTCTAGTCGCTCATGTACTCATTACTTCGAATTCTGGATTAGTATTGACAGCGTTACTTATGAAATTATTTCATGTATTTTAGAGTACTTCAGCCTTTTATTATTAATAATATGCTTTTAAAATGGTTGAACCGGTTAATTGTTTAACAAATTTTGGCTTGCCTAGCAAGTGGATGTTAGGCGCCATCACGACTCTATGATTGGGATTTTGGGTCGTGACATTATTAATACGAAAATACAAATCTATACCAAAATACCCCTGTCTAAAAATACGGAACAACACCAGGAACAGCTACTAAACTTTGAATATTTATAAGTTTAAAATCTAGGAGGAGTTTGAATGACCTGAAGCAGTAGCTCTCAATTGTTGTAGTATAATGTGAATTAAAAAACGAGGAATCGTTCATGGATTTTCCTGGATTTTGCACTAGTAAAGGTTAAAAAATTAGTAATTCTTTTTGTGGATTTTGTATTTGAAGGTTACACAGCAAGAAGTATAATGTGAATTGAAATATCATGAATCGCTCCATGAATTTTTCTGGATTTTGCACTAGCAAATGTTCAAATACCATAATTTTTCTGAATTTTTTATTTAAAGCTTGAAAATTACAGAAGTAAATTGTGAATTAAAAACCATGATTCGATCCCGAATTCTATTGGATTTTGCAGTAGTAAAGGTTCAAAAACAAATAATTTTTTCTGAATTTTTATTTACAACTTGTTTGAATAGTTATTACATGTCGATTTATAATGTAATCGTATTATATTGTATTGTTTGTATAATATAGCGTTTGGATAGATTGTATCATTGTCGTCGTTTCATGATGTCAAGCACCAACAATAATTTGCAACATTACTAAGAAAAAATAGGATACAAAGTAGAATTACTATATAAAAAAGTAGGATAAAAGATAAAATATAGTTATTTAATAATAATAAAGTGCAAAATGAGAGAAACAATTAAGGTAACAACGTCACCACACCAAATCCTTTGTTATATAAAGTGGCACTTTTTGTCGTTACGTAACAATGGACGTAACGATACAATATAATAAAATTTAAGTAACAATCAAAATAAATATTATATTTAAAATAATAATACGATATAATGCAATAGATAATAACCATCCAAACAAGCTGTTATAGGTTTAAAATTACTGAAGTATAATGTCAATTCAAAAATCATGAATCATTACAGAATTTTCTTGATTTTGTACTAGTAAGAGTTAAAAAATCAGGATATGTTCATGGAGTTTGGATTTTGTCCTCGGAGATGTTCAATTCAAACTCCAATATCGATTACTGGAGTTCCGTTCCGTATTTTAGTTAGAGGCAAACACGTCAATTTAATGGCTACTTTGTTATTACAATTTAAAATAGGAAATTTTACATGCTATAACTAAATAATGCATCCTATTTATTATAAACCAAAATACTTTAAAAATATTTTTATTTGTAGCCATTTTTATATTTTATAGCAGAGTACAAATATATACAACTGATCCCTCAACTTTTCACTCAACCCTTTTCTCTTCTCGCTCAACTCTCTCTCCATTTATCCTCTCTCTGCAAGGCCACTGTCAAGATCTGGCGATGTTAGATCTAGATCCAGGAAGTGAGCGGCAACTTCGTGATCTGGTAGTGCGTGGTGATGGGTCTGGTTCGATGGTTGTGATTTGGGGAGACGACAGAGGGTGGTGATGTGTGGAGACGAAGGAGGGTGGTGATTTTCCAAAAACAACACATTGGAATTGTCTTCTTCGAGACGTGGGAACCATATCAGACGCACTTGCTTTTTGAATCTTAACCACTCTAACCCTTGCCTATTTTTTCATTCTTCTTTATAATTGTTACCAGATTTCACAATTTGGATATTCGTATCCCACAGAGTCAGAAATCATATCACCAGTAATGTAACCTGAACCAGAACCATAACCACTTCTTCCATTTTTTTCTCCTCCTCCTCTAACATGCCCTGATGCGCTTCGTTTCTTGTCCACTCATCGGCTTTTTTCTCCAGTGAACTTTCTTCTCTTATTTGCTATTGAGTCACATATAATAATACAAATACATTGTATTATGTACAAATATACTCCAATTTGAGTGTTTTTGCATTTTTTAATGCAAATATAATTTTTTTTGTATTTTCGCCTGTATTTATGTATTCCGAAGGTTATTTTTTGTGGCAGATCCTTGTATTTTTTTTTGAATTTTTGTTGTTTGAGTACAACCGAATTAAATACAGTGTCGAAGCAGCTACGAATGAATATAGTGAATTGAATACAACCGAATATCACTGTCTTTGTGATTTTTTGTTGTTTGAATACAGTGAAATTGAATACAATGTAAAATAGTGAAGAATGAATATAGCCAAATTTGAATACACTATATACGGACGAATTGAATAGAGCATTGTATACCCCATTTCTTGTTTTTGTCATTGTTTGAATACAACTGAATTCAATAAAGTGAAATTAAATACAATATAAAATATATAAGAACAAATACATTCGAATTGAATACAATGTATACAACCGAATTGAATACAACGGCATACATCCCATGGCAAATAATTAGTAGTTACAAAATGTAATTAACTAAATTATAGCTACGCACAATGATAAGCCGCCAAACAATAGTCATTTCTGAAAGTTCCGTTTTCAAATATGGGTGCACTTTAATAGCGGTCCCAAAAAGTGATCACTATAACGCCCCGACCGGTCGTTTTGCGTTATCGGACCCCGTTCCCCAAAATGAGACTTCCCGTAGTGGCTTTTTATGATTTATGACATGTGAGGACGGGTGTTTCGGGTTTTGGAAGAGTTTAGAATGGTATAGGAACACCTAGTTCCTTTAGGTTGGCTTTTAAGGCCAAGTTTGACTTCGGTCAACATTTTGAGTAAACGACCTCGGAATTGAGTTTTGACAGTTCTGGTAGCTTCGTATGATGATTTCGGACATGGGTGTATGTTCAGAATGGGTTTTGGATGACCCGTGAGCGTTTAGGCGCCCAATAGCGAAATAAGAGTTTCCTTAAGTTCATATTGTGGTTCGGGACGTTTTTTTGTGTTATCGAGGTCCGAACGGAATTCCGAGACTGGGAATAGTTCTGTTATGTCATTTATGACTTGCTTGCAAAATTTGGTGTCAGTCCGAGTAGTATAGGTCAGTTTGGCGCATTATTAATGAATTCAAGAACTTAAAGTTCTTAAGTTTGATTCTAGGGGTTTTGAGGTGTGATTCTGAGTATCAGCGTTGTTTTGGGTGTTCCGAAGGCTCGAGCAAGTCCGTAGGATGATTTGGAACTTGTTAGTACATTTGGTTTGAAGTTCCAAGGGCTGGGGTGAGTTCCGAGTAGGTCCCGGGATGTCTTTAGGCTTAAAACATAGCTGTTGTTGGTCAGAGAAGTCAAATCTCTGAACCCACCACCGAGGTCCGCGGTCCTTTTTGTGCTGACTTCGGTGGGGGCCTTCGCGGCCGCGGTCGTTTTTGTGCGGTCTGTGGTGGAGGAGCTGGACCACTGGTCCGACTTCGGAGGCCTATAGCTTTTTCTCTACAAGGAATTTTGAGATTATTCAAAAACGTAAGTTGTAGATCTTCGTGTCTAGTTTCCAGAAAGGTGCAGAAATCGCAATTTGGACATCTGTAGATAAAGTTATGGCCAAAATCCTAAAGCATGTCACTGCAGTCATTTTTCTTTGTTTTCTTCACTTTTCTTGTTTTTGCCAGCGAGGTCCGCGGTCGTTTTTGTCGGTCCGCGGTGGGGGCCTGAGAGGGGTATAAATAAGTGGGATTTTCAGTTATTTTTCAATTTTCAAAAACCTAAAAACATAAGAGGCGATTTTCTAAACACTTTTTCTTCTCCAAAATATTTGTAAGTGATTTCTAACTCATTTTCTTCACTCCTTAACTTCTTTTAACAAGATTTCATCCTAGAATCTAGGGTTTTCATGGTGGAATTGGGAATTTTGGGTAAAACCTAAGAATATTAAAATTTGGGGATTTATACCTCAAATTGAGGTCGGATTCCAAAACCATTTACATATCCGAGCTCAGGGGGCGAATGGGTAATCGGGTTTTGGTCCGAATTTTGGGTTTGGACCGAGCGGGCCCGGGTTCGATTTTTGACCTTTTGGGGAAAACTTTAGAAAACTCACTTCCATGCATTAGAATTGATTCATTTAGTATTTATTGATATAATTAAGTAACTTGTGGCTAGTTTCGAGTCCTTGGGAGACGAGTTTGGAGTTTCGGGCGCATTCTTGACCCGGAAAGTAGGTTTGACACGAGGTGAGTCTCCTTTCTAACCTTGTAAGAGGGAATTGTCCCCATAGGTGATTATAAATGATTGTATGTCCTTATCTGCGGGGGATGCACACGCACGAAGTGACGAGAGTCCGTGCGTAGCTACTATTATACCTTGTCGGGTAGTTTAGGACTCACAAGCATGCTTTATGTGTTATATATGTGATATTTCATATGGTCTAAGTGGTCTAATATCCTTGAATCTTACATATGAAAGCCTAAGAAGTTACGATTCGAAGTTGACATTATTGGATCCTTTTGCTAGTATGTTCCTTGTTAATTTATCCGAAATTTCCTGTTAATTATGTATATGTATACGGGAACCCGAGTCGCATGAATGATTCGCGAGCGGGGTAGCCCTAGTATTATGTTAACCGCATCGCATGTTCGCGAGTGGGGCAGATAGATGCATCTATGGTTCGGGCTGTTCGACCCTCGGCAATGCACATTTACTTTTCACGTCGTATCGGCCGTACGTTCACGACGTGTCATGTTTTTATTAATTGAAGAGAAGCCATGTAGTTATATTTGTTGATTTTTATGGAAAAGAAGGTAAGTAAGTAACTTTTATGCTAGGGAAGGTGATACGTAAAGGTACTACAGAAGGCTATCTGATGCTCCTGCCCTTGTTATAATTATTATTGTTCAGCATTATTATCTTTGCCTAGCTTGTATTTATTATATATTGTTGACCCTAGCAAGTATCACGTCGACCTCTCGTCACTACTTCTTCGAGATTAGACTGGATACTCACTGGGTACATATTTGTTTATGTACTCATGCTACGCTTCTGCACTTAATTGTACAGGTTCTGAGGCTGGTACATCTGGTTATCAGGCCGGAGCTCGATCTTGAGTGGTAGTTGGACTTGACTTCACGGTGAGCTGCTTCCCTTGGCGTTCTCAGTAGCACCATGGAGTTCTCTTTTGTTTATTCATGTCTACTTCTTTCAGACAATAGGACAGTTACTACATCTTTTGTATATTCTACTAGTATGCCTCTAAACTCGTGACACTAGTTCCTGGCACACACGTAGTAGGCATTTTATATTTTGGGACTGTATATGTATGTATTGGTTCAGGATCCCTTATGGCTACTTTGGTTTAAGTTAGTTAATTTATCTGTTTCCACGCAATGTTTTAACTTAAAATTTGGCAAGTGTTGGAGTGTTTTTATCAAGTAAGGGAAATTTATTAGTAAAACAAGTGTTGGCTTGACTGACCCCGATGTTGGGCGCCATCACGACCTGAGTTAGGATTTTGGGTCGTGACAACCACCCAGCTAATTTTTACCCACATTAGATGGCTAATAACGAGCAAAGAACTTGTTGACTCAAAACTAGTGGTATACAAGTGAAACCGTCAAACTGCACCAACCCGATTGTCACGACCAAAATTCCCAACCCTAAAGATCGTGATGGCGCCTAACATCATACTTGCTAGGCAAGCCAATGTTAGAACTTAACTAACCTTTTCTTTCAAAAGTTTACTTAAACATAATAGAACAATTTAAAATAAATACGGAATCTAATACTCTCCAATAAAGGATATCAGAAACAATGTTAAAAATAATAAAACGAACCACGAACTAATACTAAATACATAACTACCCAGGGTCTGGTGTCACATCCACGAACTACTAAAGAATACTACAAGTAAATGGGCTGAAAGAAAGAAAGAAATATATATATATATATGTGTGTGTGTGTGTGTGTGTGCGTGTGTCTGTTTTGAATGAAATAAAACAACAGCTAAATAATGTAGAGAAGACTCCAGGAATCTACGGAAGCCCGCAGATCTACCTCGTGTCTACGTGCGAATGGTATTAACTAGTACTTCAACTTAGCTCTCGCCGGTACCTAGATCTACACAAGAAGTGCAGAGTGCAGTATCAGTATTGTCGACCCCATGTACTGGTAAGTGCCGAGCCTAACCTCGACGAAGTAGTGACGAGGCTACGACGGGGTATTTATAATATAACCTGTAAACAGTGTATAATAAAGCAAGAAGGGAATAATAACAAATTAAACAGTAACTTGCAAAATTTAATAAAATAACTCAACCACCTTTTTCAGATCTCAAGTCACGACCCAAAATTCATCAAGGTCGCGATGGCGCCGGACACCATTGTCGGGAAAGCCAACACCCATTAGATAATTAGAATTCCTATTTTAGTGTTTCGAAATCGTTACTTTTCATTTCATTATATGAAAGCCAATAAACATTTACTGAGTACATAACAAGGTTCTAACACTTTAATTAACAAGTACATCCCAAAATCATCCCAGACCCCGGTGTCACAAGTGCATGAGCAATTTCTAAGAAAAACCAAATGAAATACGATAACCATCCAGAATACAAATTGGACAGAACAGAAAATACACTACTCTGAAGGAGACTGTGCAGGTTGCGGGTCTTCTCGAGAGAAGCAGCTCTCCTAAGTCTCCAAGTCAGCCACATCACTGCGTCGGGGCCACTAGATATATATGTACCTGTGAAATAAAAATGCACATCAAGTGTAGTATGAGTACGAAAATAACGTGTACTCAGTAAGTATCCCACCTGTTACACCCCATAGTCTCGTATGTGAGAGTACGTCGTAAGTCAATTGATGTAAGCTCTGAAATAAGATCATCTTTGAAAGTACATAAAGTAAGTTAATCATTTTACCTTGGAGGTTACAAATATTTAAGATCATGAATAATGAGTACCAAGAGGGTTGGAAAGCTTAGAAGCTAAACCAATTGAAGAAAATAAGTTTCATCGAAAGTAGACGAGTTTGGAATGTTATAACATGTACTTTAGGGTGAGACTACGGTTCATTACATGATAAGGAGGTTATTCTATGAGTCATATTTGTCGTATTATATTCCTGTTCTACGTTTTGAAGTCGAGCAAATTGTGGAACAAAAGTTGGCAAAGGTCTTCACAAGTTACATTCATAAATTTGTTGAAACTTAGGTCAAATATATCTGAGCATTTCTCCCAATATACTTGGAATTAGGGGATGATCTACCTACCAAATTGAATGTCTATGAGTCTAGTTTCCAACACATTAAACCTTTCATCGATATGACATAAGAGTAGAGATATATTTGCAGTTTCGCGAGACTGCGCAGACATCATAAGTGACAAGTAGGTGGGTCACTAAAGGTTTTTTGAGCAATATATTTCGTGTGTTATATGAGTTCTTATTGGGACATATTATATACCAAATTGAAGGTCTTGGAATTTAGTTTCCAATGCTCTTAATTGTTCGTTCATACGACATCCGTATAAAAAGATATAAGCATCGGAAGATGGGCCAATGCGAGGGTGCCAAGCTAGCACCTCTTTGACTTTTCCAAAGTTGATATATATGTGTCTTAGGTCGGATTTCTCTTCATTTTTCAGTATAACACGACCAGAGAACATCTATAAACATATCCTTAAGCTATGTTCTAGGGTTTCAAAGAAGATTATCATCCCGGGCATGAAATCGAGAAGCGATAACATCAAAACGATCCCTACGACGTAAGTGTCATTATACCGCCTCTCTTTTTTCTTTGTAGTTAGATTTTTTGAAGGTCATTCATAGTTAAGAAACGTCTAATGTCTGTATTTAAGTGTTTAAATATCAAGGAAGATTAACAAATGTGTTTCCTAATAGTTAGAACTCACGGGACGGTGATCGGAAGCAGTGAGTTTGAGTTATTTGACTTGTAGCGGACTGTTTTGTGGAAACATTTGTGTTGCTGTTGGGCTGCGTATTTTACTACTGTTTTGTGGAGTTTTGTAGGAGTAAGGGTGTGGATAAACACCATATAGATGTAGTTTGTTGGGCTGGTCATTCTTTGTAACATTTCCGGGTCGTTTGACACTACTACGGTGGTCGTTTTGTGTATGAAGAGATTGCGGTTTGTTGGGCTGTTTTGTAGTATTTTGTGATGTATATAAGTTGTTGTTGTTGTTGTTGTGTTCTTGTGTTGTTGGTGTTATCTTGAATTTGGAGGAAGTAAGGATAATAGGGGAGATGCTGCCCGGTTTTATACAAAATAAGCTTGTCGTTCGTTGTGCGATAGTTGTACCTTTCGTAACTTAATGATAGTATTATTATAGTTGTTGTAGATTAAGGTGAGAAGAGGCGAGTTCAACTTGGTGAGTGAAAAGATTGTGATAAGGTATGTTAAGACTCTTCCTTCATTCTTTTGGCATGCTCTAAAGTGAAATGAACGTAAACGGTGTGCTATTTCATAATGAATATACTCCTAGAAACTAAGGTGATCCATGTTGTTCTTTCCTTAAAAAGTAATTCTAAGAAAGTATGTATGATCCTTGAGTCCTAATGAAGTTCATATTCATGGTATGACGTCCATAATGTTAATAGAAGGTGCAACTACCTTACGTCACTCCAAAAGGTTTAGAGTGTGATTCCATGAGTCCAACATGCATTATATATAGTATCTATTTTACTCTACCGAGCCGCGCTATAGTCGGTCGGGTACGACACCTATTGTGGAACCACTGATTAGTTGGGTTTTACCGAGCTCCATGTGGCCGGGTACATTTTTACCGAGTCTTCTTGGAGGCCGGGTATGATATGATGATGATGATGCCCACAGAGGTGGATGTTTTTAAAAGATTATGTATACATATGTATCACGCATTTCATGTCACTGTCTCTTAGAGGCACTCAGATGCTACATGTTGTATCTCATATATCTCTTTTTACATTATTGTTCTTATTTATGCTTTTCTGCCTTACATACTCAGTACTTTATTCGCACCGACGTCCCTTTTTCCTAGGGACACTGCGTTTCATACCCGCAGGTCCCGATAGACAGGTTGAGAGTCCTCCAAGTAAGCTATCAGCTCAGCAGAAGATGTTGGTGCACTCCATTTGCTCCGGAGTTGTTCATTGGGTCAGTATGATTTAGACATGCATTGAGTGGTATGTCGGGGCCCTGTCCTGACCTTTATGATGTTTATGTACTCTTAGATGCTTGTAGACAGATGTCAGGTACATGTATACTTGTATGGCCTTGTCAGCCTATGTTTTGAGTTTACAAATGATCATGTCAGAATTATAGGCCCGTATGTCACATGTATATGTTTCTATATGATGTTAGGTCGTCCTATGTCGAGCATTTCCTTATGTTTTATTTCGGTTATATCATGATGACCCTTTTGGCAGATTTACCCACGGTAGTACGATAAGAAAGATATGTTATGTTGGTACTCGGTTGAGTAAAGTAACGGGTGCTCATTGCAGCCCTCCGGTTTGGGTCGTGACAGAAGTGGTATCAGAGCAGTTCTGTCCTAAGGATGTCTACAAGCCGTGTCTAGTAGAGTCTTGTTTATGGGTGTGTTGTTCATCACACTTATAAGCAGGAGGCTACATGGCATTTAGGACTGTCACTATTTCTTCTTTCTCTAGATCGTGTTGTAGAGCTCAGTTGTAAGAATTCAAACTCCTAAATTCTACTTTATTTGTAATACAACGATACCTACATCCACAAAGGCAAATGGTAAGAGATTGAACGTGGCCGTGGAAGAGTTGAGTCAGAGGAACTCGATTTTGCATCATGCTTATGATGAGTAAATGTGAGGTCTTCAGCAGATTATGTGTATACTAAGACGTGTAAGCTTCTTGGTAAGGAGCACTAAGGAATGTATATCTATCCACCCATATTATGTGTACACTTGCTAGAGGTCTTCAGCAGATTATGTGTACACTTGCTAGAGGTCAATTTAATAAAATCAAGGGTGACACTAAGCATGGATATCATAGGTAATTAACGAATAGTAATAGGAAATAACAACTTCTTCCATATTTATAAAAAATTTAGTCTTCATCATTTCAATTGACAACTTATAATTCAAGGCCAATAAACAGTTAAGAATCACAGAAAAAACTCAGCAAATATCATGCGCAAGTATGCCGAGGGTCGAACGGCTCGAACCAACAATAAATTTAAATTGTGAACTGCCGAAGGGTTGAACGGCTCGAACCATATGCATCTATTACCCCGCTCGCGAATCAATCATGTGATGCGGTCATATATAAAAAATAGAGTTACCCTGCTCGCGAATCATACATGCGACTCAGGTACTCATAGATACACATATTCACGCAATAAATTCACATTTTATCAGGAAAACAACTACTCAAGGAAGTGATAAAATTCTCTTTAATGGAGACGAAGATAGTATTTAAATATTTTTTGGAAATTCATTTGCCAAGTTCGATAAGGTTTAAACACTATAAATTTATCAGTAAAGTTACAAGTACGGCAAATAAAGCATGCTTTTGGGCCCTAGACTACCCGGACATAAGCATAATAGTACCTACGCACGGACTCTCGTCACCTCATCGTACGTAGCCCCCACAAATAATAGCACATATTTAATTAGTTCACCTAGGGGGACAATTCCCCCTTACAAGGTTAGAAAGGAGACTTACCTCGCTCTGAAGATTCATAACCGACTTCCAAACCCTTCCGCTGACTTGAATCAATGCACAACACTCCAAAACTAGCCAAATAACGGGAAAACCAATGAAAATATACTCTACTACTTGTAACAATTCAATTTATATAAATTCCCAACTCCGCTCGAAAAATTGACAAAATTGCCCTCGGGCCCACGTGCCCGGATTCCTAAATTTTTCGAAGATAAAGTTCACCCATAGCCTCACGAACTCAAATATATAATTCTCTCTCAATTTCATGCCCAAATTCGTTGTAACAATCCAAAAATACAAATTCTAGGTCTTCCCGTCAAAACCCCAAATTTCTACTAATTTCCATGACCAAATCTATATACAAATCTTGTATTTAACTTGTAATGAGTAGAAACAACTTACCTTGACATAGATGACGAAAATCCCCACTTGAAGCTCTCCAAGAATCGCCCAACCAAGTGAAAAATGGAAAGAAATGGCCAAATCCCGTCTTTTAAAACACTTCACTGCCCAACACTGCCCTTCTATGCGATCGCAGGAAGACCTTCGTGATCCCGAAGGCTAAACTTGTTGCCCCCTATTTTTCTTCTGTGTGTTCTCCTTCCTCCGAACGCGATCGCATAAGTCAATCCCAGCGGCCTCTTAATTTTTCCTCTCCGCGATCGCACACCCTCTCTTGCGTTTGCATAAGCCAAAGACCAGTAGACTCTAAATTCCTCTTCGCGATCGCACTCCCCTCCCTGCGATCGCATAATACAAATCACAGCCCTCAAATTTTCCTTGTTCGCGATCGCGTTCCAACGACCGCGATCGCAATGCACACCAGCTGCACTAGAAAACAGCAGCAACAATCCATGGGGAAATGCTCCAAAATTATCCCGAAACACACCCGAGGCTCCCGGAACCCCGTCCAATCACACGAATCAGTCCCATAACATCCCACGGACTTGCTCGAGGCCTCAAATAACATCAAAAAATGCCGAAACCACGAATCTCACTCCAATTCAACCTTTATGAACTTTGAAATTTCAAATTTCTACATTCGATGCCGAAACATATTAAATCACGTCCGATTGACCCCAAATTTTGCACACAAGTCACATTCAACATTATGGACCTGCTCCAACTTTCGGAATCTCATTCCTACCCCGATATAAAAAAATTCCACTTCCGGTCGGATTTCTCAAAAAACTTTCAAATTTCTATCTTTAGCCAAATGACTTCAAAATGACCTCTGAACCTCCGAATTCACTTTCGATCGCGCTCCCAACTCCAAAATCACCATACGAAGCTATTCCCAGACTCAGAATCCCAAACATACATCAATATCGCTGAAATGCACTTCAACCTAGACTTATGAAATTTCTTCTAAAATGCTAACTTCCACAATATACGCTGAAACGCTCCCGGGTTATCCAAAACCCAATCCGAACATATGCCCAAGTCCGAAATCATGATACGAACCTGCTGGAACCTTCAAATACTGATTCTAAGGTCGTTTACTCAAAAAATCCAATCTTTGTCAATTCTTCCAACTTAAGGCTTTTGAAATGAGACTTTCTTTCCAAATTGACTCCGAACTTCCCGAAATTCAATTCTGACCACGCTACGAGTCATAATACCTGAAATGAAGCTTCTCACGGCCTCAAATTGTCGAACGATGAGCTAGAGCTTAAAACGACCGGTCGGGTTGTTACATCTCAGCTATAACCAATCCTCACGAAAATTTCCAAGTTTCAATTTAAAATAATTGTAAGTGCAGAATATGAAATGACATCAATAAAATAGTGAGTATTCCAATCTATTTGTTTAAAATCAGTAAAACATGAATATCCTCCCTTATTGCTCTTTGTTGCGGCGCGCAACCCGCTCCCACCTGTCCACCCTTATTGATCCTCCCTATACATATCACCCTTATTTCCCTATTGTGGCGTGCAACCCGCTCCCACCAGACAATCACATCTCTTTATTTGTAAAAAGATTTCATAATTTAGGTCAAAGCCTTTCACAATATTAATGTCTCAACAATTGTAAACAGAAAGTTGTATTGTTCATAAACTCCATCATTTATCATTTCACAATGAAACCAACCAGAATGTATCGTAAAACACTATCAACCAGCTCAATCTTTTATGTACCACAATGAAGCCAAGGGAACAACTAACACTTTCAAAATACTTGAAACAATACTTAACAACAAGTTGACGAAAATAAGTAGACATGGAGGCATAAAAATCATGAAAACAATTAATCCAGGAATCAAACAAATTGGGAACAAGGAAGGGATCGTATTCAATAGATAGTTTGGTGGTGCATAGATACTCGTCACCTCACCTATACACCACACATATGCGAATTCACATATAAGTTGGGGACTCCTATTCCCTCAAGTCAAGGTTAAACCAAACACTTACCTCAATTTCACAAGCAACTCACTGCTCAAGCGCAACTTTTCCTTTAGAATTTGCCTCTAACCGGCTCGAATCTTATCACAATTGGTTCAATATCATTAATTATTGCTAAAGGCATTAACTTTAATGAAAAATCATGGTTTCCTATGTTTTCCTATCAAAAGACAAAAATCGACCCCGGGCCCGCTTGGTCTAAATTCGATGTTGGGACCAAAATCCGTTTACCCATTCTCCCTCGAGCCCGGATATACAATTTATTTTGGAACCCCACCTCAATTCGAGGTCTAAATCCCCAAATTTTGAAATTTCTAAGTTCTACCCAAAAATTCCAATTTTTACCAAGAAAACTCCAGATTCTAGGTTGAAATCTTGTTAAAAGTTGTTAAGGATTGGAAGGAATTAGTTAGAGATCACTTACCAATGATTTGGAGAAGTTTTGGTTTTTGGAAAATCGCCTATGGAGGGAGGTTTAGAGTTTGAGAGAATTGAAAAATGGGTGAAAATTCCGTCTAAAATCTCAGTTAACAGGCTGCAGTTATCACAATTGCGATCAGGGGTTCGCAATTGCGAACCCTTTGAAATTTTGGTTGCCTTCGCATTTGCGACATATATGCCGCATTTGCGACTTCTGGACTTCATGGGCATACTTCGCATTTGAGAAGTAAATCTTGCATTTGCGAGGTTGGCCTTCCCAGGCCTTCTTCGCGTTTGCGACAAAATGTATCGCATTTCCCAGGCCTGCAACCTTCGCATTTGTGAAGCCTGGTCTCGCATTTGCGAGATCAGAGGCCTGATGACAGACACCAGATGCACCAGTTGAGATTTCTAAGTTCTAATCACTCCGTAGCCTACCTGAAACTTACTCGAGCCCTCGGGGCTCCAAACCAAACATGCACGCAAGTCTAAAAATATCATACGGACTTACTCGTTTGATCAAATCATCAAAAACTACGAATTTAGCCTCAAATTCATGATTTTCTTAAGAACACTTTAATTTCACTATTTTCTCAACCGGACGTCTGAATCACGTCAAATCAACTCCGATTCTCGCCAAATTTCACAGATAAGACTTAAATATCGTAACAAACCTGCACCGGGCTCCGGAACCCAAATACAGGTCCGATACCAATGAGTTCAAACATTAATTCATTTCATTGTTTCATAAAAAATCCAGCAAAATAATTTTCTTCAAAAATTGATTTCTAAAGTTAGGGACCTCGGAATTAAATACCGGACATACGCCCAAGTCTCACATTTTACTGCGTATCTCCCAGACCGTTGGAACACTGATCCGGGTCCGTTTACTCAAAATATTGACCAAAGTCAACTACAAATCAAATTTTAACTCTAAAAAATTTATTTTCTCAAATTTTCACATAAAAGATTTTTGGTTTCACGTCCGTACTGCACACGCAAATCGAGGTAAATAAAATTTATCTTTTTAGGCTAATGATCCTGGAGTGGAGTCTTAATTCATAAGATGACCCTTTGGGTCATCACACCGATAATCCGAGAAAAAAAACCCGATTATGGTTTGGTGTTGAAAAAAAACACGACCATATTTGGTTTGGTTTGGTTTGGTTTTAACTAAAAAGAATCAAACCAAAACCATACCAACCCGACATTATATGTATAGAAGTTTTAAATATATTTAATACATAAAAATATTTATTGTACTGTATTTTATAAATATTTCTTAAGCTTTTTCATAGTTTTATCTTTTAACGTATTATTTCAAGCTTGGACTTATAATTTTTTAATGCTTCAATAAGTTTTATAGTTCATAAATGTTAATAACTCAAATAAATTCAAAACCAAAATCAAATCAATACTAATGCTAATAAAAAACATCCAATTCATTGTACGATGAATGAAAATAGTGTTGATATATATATGTTTTTAGCTGTTTCATGGTTTAGATCAAATGTATAACTTATTTTTATTTTCGTGGTTAGTCACGTAAATAATAGTACTTATTAGTTGTAATTTTAAATTATTTTTGTTTTCATTATGGCTTATTAATAATGTTTATTTACGCGATTTTATTATCTTTATTATTGAATATTTTAGTACAATGCCATTACTCATATCATATTTATGTTATTTTATTGAAAAATAACTTATATAATTCTATCTTATTAGGATTAAAGAAATATTTGGAACACAAATTTACATTTTGTGCTATGAAGATTTTATGAAAAAAAAATTCCGAAAAATCCCAAAAGAAAATCGAGATTAAATAGCCTGACTTTAATTGAGTTGATTTGATTTCGTATTAAAATTTAATAATAGGATACAATTAATTTAATTTGGTAATTAGAAAACCTGAACCAACGCGAACCAACCCGACCTATACTAATAAAAAAAAAAAGGTGGACCCGGGTCGTATCAAGAAAGTTCTTTGCTTCGGACAAAGGAAAAGAAAAATCAATTTTACGCGTTCGGATTAAATTAAAAGAACTTTCCAATTCTACACGAATTTACTCTCTCTCCTCCGTTGAAAACTCATAAAAGTCAAAAAAAAGAAAAAGAAAAATTCTTTTGTCAATATTAAACGGAGAAGAAGATGTAGTAAGAATACAAAAGGGAAATTCCGATAAGATTACCAAATCCAAACTCTGGATAATCTATAAATTCGACAATTCTGCTGTAAATTTGTGTGGAATATATTACCAAATCTGTTTGGCCCTAGCTTTCTGGTTTCTTCTACTGGTAAGCAATTGCTTTCTTAAATTTCTGGTCTTATCATCTGTTTGGATATTTGAAAACCAGTTTCTTATGAATTTGGATGTTGAAATTGGGATAGATTTGATTTATAGATAAGCTTATACACTGTTTTGTTGATAAAATTTGGTTATGTGATAATCTTAGCATGACGAATTGTCTAGATTGGACTTTGTACTTCCTACGTCCGATTTTATGAGATGTTGTTTGACTAGGCATGAAGTTCAATAAAGAATAAAAAAGATTTTGAACCTATGATCTAACATAAGTTATAAATATTTGTTTAGCTATAAAAAAATCATCTCATTAAGTATAAACTGAGAAGTTTATATTGAAGAATTGTTGATTCAATATGAGGACAGTGTATATTAGGCAAAGGTTGAAGAGAAGTAATTCAAAAATGTTACATATTTGATCTGTTTTGTCCATGAATTTTGTTTTGATTTTTGTAATTTGGGAACTTAGAGTCAAAACGTTAGTTTTATGGTGTAGGATTGGTATGAATATATGGTTTTTGATTTTGGTAATGGTGCAGCTATGCAGAGTCAGTTGGTGTGCAGTGGGTGTAGGACAATTCTTCTGTATCCGAGAGGAGCTACTAATGTCTGCTGTGCAGTGTGCAATGCCCTCACCCCTGTCCCACCTCCTGGTATCTGTCTTTTCTCGCTCTACTATCAGTGTTGTGTGATAAGAACATGCACCACCAGTTTATTTGGCACTTCTTTGATACTATTAATGGTGAATAAAAGGGAAAAGAAGAAGAAATAGTAATATCTTGAAACTATAGTTCATCTTTTGGAATTTGGTTAACTGCTCTATTGGGAGCGGACACGTACGACTGCACATAGATTAAGTTGGTGGTGGAATCCCCTCCACTTTCCCCTCCTCTCCCACCACCCAAAAAAAAGAAAAAAGAAAGAAGAAAAGAGCGTGTTTGAGTTCAAGCTAATGCCTATTCCAGCAGAATGGTAGTAAAAAATATTTAAGGACTTGGAACTTTGGAACTTAATTTCATTATGACAAATATGGAGTTTATTACGACATAAAACTCGTCCTTACAAGTGTTTTTTAGATACGATATATCGAGCTTCTAGTTGAAATGGATTAGGGATCAGCTGTAGACAGTATACTGGAAATGTGTTAGCATATGGTAGTCGGTGATCAACTAAAATTTTGCTTTTGTAAGATAGAAATGTTGTTCCATCACAAATTTGGTCCCAAAGTGCAAGAAGTAACTTGCTTAATAAATACTAACCAGAAAACAAGAAATCTAATATGCTAAGAAATCTGATAGTCATCTTCTACTTCAACCATAAAGAGAAGTGCATAAGCTAAAGAATGGAGCTAGACCCCTTGGTTAAACACTTAATTCCAGACAGAGTCTGATAAAGGGTAATGGAGCTGACAAATGCATCTTTTCTTATTTGAGTTCTACATCAAACAAGCGGAAGAAGAAGAATTTGTACTTATGTTAAAAAGCTTCAATAGATTTACAGTCAACACCACTCGGCTACTCTTTCCTTCGGGATAAGGTCCACATCATGGTTTTAATGTGAAGAAGGGACCAACATCTTGTTCCAATCAAAGCTTATTGACTTAATCGAATGGAATTTCGACGATTAGCTTAGCTAGAGTTTTAAGAGAATCTAAGTGGATTTCTTATAATCGAGAAATCTCTGGTGAGTTTGCTGGCCCAACCTCGGTTAGTCCACAGGTTCAGTGCTTTGGGGTGTATGATCTGCCCTTCTGCTTTGCTCCCACTTAACTACGAGACTCTTTGTCGACGAGGCAAGGGAGTGACTTGTCTGGTCTTGTGGTGCAGTCTTTCCATTACAAGAATGAAATGACCCTAGAGCTTGACTCGGCTGAAGACTCTTTACAACTTGCACCGATAGCGGCATTGAGTGGCTGAAAATTGATCGAAAAATGCAGGCCTGACCAACTTCCCATCCCATAACAGCCTATCTAATCGTATTCGTAGTTCGATTGGAGGTCAAAATTGCGGTTAGAGTGAGGCCGAACTCGTGACATGCTCCATATCAATTCATTCCAAGTGTGTCGTTATCACTGAACCAAAGCCCTGGGGGCAGGAGAATCTAACAAAAAGTATGAAAGTGTTTGTCAAGTGTTAAACTTCTTTCTAGGGAAAGTGAGTGGAACACAAAAGTTTTGCTAACATATTTGCATAAGAGCTGGGAAATCAACTGATAGCAAAACATATTATCTACAAAGGCTCTGCATTGGAGACTGGGGTATGAACTTTGGGCTCTTAAGAGCAGTGGTAAGTATTGACAGGCGAAGTAAATCAAGAGATAATTGGAAAAGCTAGTTTTTCTGATCTGCGCAGTGTTTTTATTCTTGGTTGATGATGTGATACCAAATTATTGGTATCGAGGTGTAGAGAACAATAGGAATAGGAAGAGGGGGAGGAGATCAGGGGAGAATAGGAATTTAGGGGAATGAATAGAGGGACAAAGAAAGGAGGTCGAGAGAGAAAGAGAATATAGAGAGAGAAACAGTTCATTCATTTATCATTTTTCATACCGTAGAGTGTAATACAAGGGGATATATAGAGGTCCCAGTATATTGAGCTAAGTAGCTATTGCTAATGCTAATCTACTATTGTTAGCTAACTAATACTCTTACTAGATATTTTGCCAGCTCATGCATCCATGTAGCTTGACTAATTCCCCATCCTTGCTTTACTTACTATTTTACTTGTATCAATACCCTCCCGTAGAGGTCATTATAAAAAAATACCCTCCCGTAGAGATCACCCTTGTCCTCAAGGGTGAGAATATCCACCAGGATCAAAAGGGAACCAAGAATATGTAGCATTGAGTAGTACAATCCAACAAGGTTGCTTGAGAGAAGATTCCAACTGGTTACAAGCACGAGTCAGACCAACATCCAAAACTTGGTAACACAATTTGCTGATCTCAAGCATAATACAGTGAGCCAAATTACTTAAACAATCAGGCCTTGCAGCAGCATACACACCAAAGAAACCAATATCTATATAGTTGGTATTAAAAGCCCCCATGCCAACCTTCCGTGCAAGCTCGGAACCCAAGTGCTTTCTTATTTCAAACTTGTTAAAGTTTATATCAACTCTAGTAATTTTGGTAGCACCACATAGCCTTGCTCCCTCTGCGATTGTAGATTCAGGTATGGCCACAACATGATTGCTATAACCGTTCATTTTCAACAAATCTCCAATTACATAAGCCATTATAGTACCAGGTAAAAGTCCAAAACTAGCTTCTTGAAGTTTAGGAACCATATGTCATTTGTCGCAGAATGCCATTAGAACCATATCAAACTTAAGTGCAATAATTTCTATCTTGCTTATAAGAACATGTTTGGTTCTATCTTCCCAAGAGGCAGCGAATTTAGTGACTTTTACCCCAGAAACATTATCAAATAACCTCTTTTTTCCTAAGTTGCTCCGACATGGCAGTTTAGGTGCCGCACCCGTGTCGACACGACACTAGTATGAGTGTGGGTATGGCATCCGTACCGGATCTGGTCAAATAATTTTGGGTACTTTGACCACGACAGACAGAAAAATTCGAGATGAAATACAATTTGATTACCGAAATCAGAACTAAAACTAGGGTAAATTTGAAGAAAATAACATATCTTATCTAGGAAATCAATCTTTTACCTATCTACAACTTGAGAATAAAAATGAAATTCACACTTTACCAGCTATACGTAAGTATTCCACACAATTTCTCATAAATTAGAGAGATTTTTGTTTTTTTTTAAAATTATTTTTAGCCGGATCCCCGCACCCCTATCCGTACTAGAATCCGTATCCCTGAATCTTCAAATTTACATCTTGAAAGATCCGACCTCTAGATCCGCACCCGTGTCGGCAACTCGTAGCAAAGTGTCCTTAGAGCTTCTTCCCAGCCGTCAACATTTCTTAGTTCAATATCCACAACCTTGAGATGCATAAACCACTGCCATCCAGTATCCCACACTCTCCTCGTGTTACCAGAAGATCTAGGCAAGCAATATCTGATAGAAAAATCCATCAATTTTTCTCTAACACCATTTGTCTGACTAACTTCAAAGTAGTCAAACCTATTCCTGGATCCCATACAGGAACAACCATCCCATTTCCACCTAAAACAAGAGAGAATTTGCTCTTATTTCTTATGAATACATGCACTACCTTGACATGATCTCTTCCTGTCATTTCATGGGAAACCTTGTGAGCAAAAGTTATCCTCTCAGCTTCAATGAAAAGTGCAGGTAAACACATGTCGTCTAAAGCATCTAAATTACTCTCAACAGCACCATAAACCGGTTTTGGCATTTTATCAAGCACCTTGTGAGGAATCTTCCAGCTCTCATTTTCCATGAAAAGTTCAGCCAGGAATGTGCCTTCTAAAGCATCTATATCGTTATAACTTTTATTTTTCATAAAAAGCACATTTAAACACATACCCTCCAAAGCTTCAACACTCTCTATGAGGACAGAATCTGAAGGAGAAGTTTTGAGGTCAAACTTACCATTTTTGAAGCACTTCCAACACAAGTGGAGATCTTCATGTTTTAGGCGATAGTACCTCCCACTAGAACAAACAACAAAGCACGATTTGCAGTAGCATTCACATGACTCTTACCATTTTTCGCTCAATTTTTCTTCCAATTTTTGAAAAAGACTCTGATTCTCGGCCAATGGTTTGTCCTTCGATTGCAGGTGTAAATGCGTTCCATCAATTGAATGTTTGAGTGAACTAAGCATTTGGATAAGCTCTGCATGCTTCCGATCCATATCCTCGCGCAATTCCTGTTGTGTTTGCTCCATTACAACTCGAAAATCTAATTGTCGAACTCTCAAATTCTCGTATCACTCTTGTAAATCCATAGCTGGATTTTCAGTTACAACATCCACCGCTTTTCGAGGGCCCATAATTCACCGAGCTTTGATACCAATTGATACCAAATTATTGGTATCGAGGTGTAGAGAACAATAGGAATAGGAAGAGGGGGAGGAGTTCAGGGGAGAATAGGAATTTAGGGGAATGAATAGAGGGACAGATAAAGGAGGTCGAGAGACAAATAGTTCATTCATTTATCATTTTTCATACCATAGAGTGTAATACAAGGGGATATATATAGGTCCCAGTATATTAAGCTAAGTAGCTATTGCTAATGCTAATCTACTATTGTTAGCTAACTAATACTCTTACTAGATATCTTGCCAGCTCATGCATCCATGTAGCTTGACTATTTCCCCATCCTTGCTTTACTAACTATTTTACTTGTATCAATGTTGGTGTAAACCTTTTTGGTTTTTGATGTTAGCTTGGTTATGTTTTTTTTTTTTTTTGATGTAATAAGGTTGATGTCACTAACAAGAAGCACCCAGAGGATGCATTGGTTACAACAGAAAGGGAATTATCAGCCCAATGACAAAAAAAGCTATTGTAATACTAAGGCGCTGACAAATTCCTAATAAGAGTCAGACTTAATATACAGGGATAGAATTAACCCAACTAAAAAGATTAACTAAACATTTGGCCTTGAGTGCATGATTGGCAGTTGAAATGCCATCAAGACATCTTTGATTCCTTTCTGTCCGTATACACCAAGAAATACAAGCAGTAATCATAGACCATATCTTTTTGATGGACTTCCCAACTCTCCAGGCATTCCAACTCAAGAAAGCCTCCCTGACATTGCATGGCATAGTCCAGTGCAGTCCAAAAAGCGACAAAAACATGTTCCATATACTTGTTGCAACTGGGCAATGAAGAAACAGATGGCTAATTGTCTCTTGGTTGCAAAGGCACACCTAACATCTGTTAGGTAGTTGAACATTCCTCCTGATGAGATTGTCCTGAGTTAAGCATGCCCCTTGGTTATTTAGTTTTTGGCAACTGTGCTAGTACATCTTTGGGACTTGCAGAATATCAGTTTCTTGTACGTTGTAACTAAAAGAAGCTTATGATGGACTTTTAGCCAAACAAATGCTAAATATTCTATAGCTTTTATAATGCTAAATATTTTAGGAATTCTATAATAATTTAACTCTAAAGACAAGTATGAAAAATCAGAAATGCTTTGCCCCTAAAGAGGATAGTCATATTGATTTAACCAGCAGCTTTTGAGAAAGGCAGAATGCCTATATTTAAACCAGTTCAACGAACCATGCCTCAAATTTCATCCATGTGCATTCTTTATTACTTCTATGAAAATTATTGACTGTGAAACAACTCTAGGCGCTACCTTCCCTTTTTCTTTTCCGGAGAAATGGTGAGTAGACATAAGGCTCTAATTAAGTTAGAGTATCACAGCATTTCTACCGGCATATTCAGATATTTAATTTATATTCTACCCTATTCCATTTGAACACGGTTCAAAGCTTCAGTCGTCTCTTCCTTTTCATTTTTCCAGATCGATGACCCAAACTGTTTATTTTGAGAAACCCCCCCCCCAAAAAAAAAAAAATAAATAAAAGAGGCCAAAAAAACATGGATTTTACAGAGGTTAAAACTTAGCATTTAGAAGATTAGAAAACTAAATGATGCAATCTTCCATTGATAAGGTACAATCTAAAGCAAAGAAAAAGAAATAAAAAGGCAATAGGCTTCATACCATTAGCTACTATCAACTATCAAATCATCATCATGCCATAAAATCAACAAGATTACTAGCATCCACTGTTTAATAGTACAAACAAACAACATGAAGTTCCACAACACATTACGACATATTGCCTCATCTTGCTTTTGTAGTTTCCATCCATTAACTAGAAGCTACAAATTGCATTGGTGGGCATGAAAGGCAGCTTATGAGTCTCTAACTGTGGACACATTGAATTCTATCAGTGCACATCTGTGAATCGTTCCAAAAATTGAAAATTATTAAACCTGGGGTTTGGTTTTATTTTGGTTGGCAAGGTGAATTCATCCATGGGTTTGGTATGGTTTAGGTTGATATTGCAGTTTCCATTTTCTGGTGATTCTTTTAGAGACCTCAGTAAGCAAGAAGAATTGGGATCTATAGGATTTGAGGGGAAGTTGTAATAATTTATTTCCCCCCCCTTATTGTAGCTTTTCCTTTTTGATCCAGCAAATGCATTTTTCATTATGCTCTTTCCATTTACTTTTATGAGGGAGCATGTTTACTCTAGGCTAAATTTGGATATCTAGAAAGTGGTCAGAAAATGTCTGTGAGATAAATGAAGTGAAGCAAGAAAGGAAAATTATTTTATTGTGCATTTTTAAAAACAAAGATCGAATGTGGTTGTTAAACTTTATGATCTTTGCATCTTTTTCAAGACTTATGTTGACAAGTGCTACTCTAAAATAAAGTTTGGAATAGGTGTTTTTTTTGATAAATTTTATGGTGGTGACATCTTGGCTGGTTGAGCGCACTTCAATTAATCTATTAAGCAGCGTGCTAGAAGACCATAACCCACAAGAACATGTGCCAGATAATCTTGCTTAATGTTTTAAAAGGCATTTTCTGGACGAGCCCTGGGGCGAGGCGTACCAAAAACGCATAGAGGCGTGCTGGCGGGGCATAAGTATCGTGGGGCGTAAGCCTTGACATTTAGGGCATTCGCCTAGGCGTAAGTCCTAATGTTCTCGGCATTCAAGGCGTTCATTTGAGGCATAAGACCTTAGAACTTTCTAAATTTAAGCCAAAATTGCTTAATAAATCTTTTTTTAACCTAAACATCCAAAAGTTAAACTCATAGTAAATTTTAAACTAAAAATCTCAAAAGCCAAAGGTTTTTTCTGATTGTTTATCCCAATTTCATAATCTTTACCCTTTGTCATTTACTACTAGGGATGGCAATGGGGCGGGTGCGGGGCGGGTTTGGTAAAACCCACAAAAATGTCAACCCGCCCCGCCCTGCATAGTTATTTTTTCAGTTTTTAACCCGCCCTGCCCGCTTAATTTTTTTCTTCTTCTTTTTTCTCTAATTTCGTGTTTTGTTTCTATTTTCAATCCTTGGTTTTCTAAAAACATGTTCATTACACCGGCATTCCTTGTAATGCGTCATAGCAGAGAATATCTTTACCTTTGTAACAATGTATATGATCTTTCAAAATAAATGGGTTACTATCATTTCNCCCGCCCCGCCCCGCCCCGCACCCGCATAAGAGTAAACCCGCCCCGCCCCACATCAAACAAAACCCGCCTCGCCCCGCCCCATTGCCATCCCTATTTACTACTGAGTAGCAAATACCCTTTAAACCTTTGTTTGCAAAGTGCAAACTACAAAGCAAAGAGTTTTGTCCTCCAATTCTTACTCTGTTTCCATGCTTGCGTTTTTCTTCTTTATGCTTCATGTTCATTTTTTTTTTTGCATTATTTAGTTTATTCTTTTCAAGTTAGTTTTTGGATTTAGAATTTCTTTTAGTATCGCTATGTTGTTTTGATGATTCTATCCTGGCTATCATATTATATAGTAAGTATTTGTGATTAGTTATCTAGTTTAGGTTTTTAAAAAATAACGTTACATTATTATCATTTTTATTCTTGGCAAAATACATAAAGAAGCACCTAAAGTTGGCCTCAGATTTCTATCTCATGCTCCAACTTACCAGGTGACCATCTAGACACTTTATGTTGGCTTTAGTGAGTCTCGTACACGTCTTGATCCAACAAGTCAGTCGCGTGTAATACAGACGCGAATGACGTGTCAGACGGACAAATAAAAAAGCGCCAGCTGTAATTTCAAAACTAAAAAAGGAACAAAAATCTTTAACTGAAAAAGAAAAAGAAAACCCTTAATAAGCCCCTCCCTTCCGCAACCCCCTTGCCCCCCTCCCTCTCTCCAAAAAGCCAATCTCTTTCTTCTTTATCCAAACAAAATCAGTATACATCTCTTTAGTCTTAAAATTCGTTTCTTGTTCATCAAGATCAACGAGCTCATTTATTCATCTTCTTCCTCTTTTCATTATTGACCCGTTAATGCCTATGATTTGTCGTAATTTCTTCTCTAAAATTAAGTTGGATTTTTTAACTCAAAAAGAATATCAAGAAATTGGGTTTTGGTGGCCAATTTTGATCTAAATTTACTAATCGCTTCTCTTAAATTAGCTAAAAGAAATTGAGTTTTGGTGGCCAACCTATCCATCTTCACCAAATATTAAGCTCTCCACCGAGGACCCCTCTCCCGATCCCCGATCCCCGTTCCCCCTTTTCTTCTTCTCCTTCGTCAGTGGGGTGATAATAAACAATGGTGGTTGTTAGGGAGTGTAGGATGGTGTTGAGAAGAATGTAATAAGAGGGTGGTGAATACTAGTGGTCTGGTGGTTTACATTGGTGGTCTTTTGGTGGAGAAAAATAGAGATAGGAGAAGTTGGTACCGGCACCGCCCGTAACGGCAGAAGCGACAGAAGTGTTGGTTTTGGCGGCGATTCTGGTGTGGGGCTTGACCTTCTTCCTCTAATGGATTCACAGATTGAGTTGGTTGAGAAAAGAAAAAGAAAAATATATTTTCTTAAGGTTTCACGCGCTTAAAAACAAGTGAAACACACTTATTTTGCCATCTCAGCATGAAGGGTACACGAGGCTCACTTAAACCAACATAAAGTGTCTAGATGGTCACCTGGTAAGTTGGAGTGTGAGATAGACATCTGGGGCCAACTTTAGGTGTCTCTATTTTGCCTTTATTCTTTGAATTATTAGGAATTAGAATATTATTTTATTAACTCTATCATAGTCATGTTAATTATAGGTTTTCTTATAAGGTAGTCATGTTAATTATAGGCGTAATGCATCTTTACGTCTTTCACTTTTTCAAGTGTAGAAAAAAAATTCTTTCGTATGGTTCATGAACAAATTAGCTGTTTATAATAGATATATACTTTTTCCTACTAATTTTATAATTTTCTTGAATTTTTTACAATTTTAATGAGCAAGATAGGCTTGGGAATAGCTCACTAGGTTATTTAACATCATTTTAGGACGACGAAGATGCCTGAAGAATGGAGGTGGAGTACAATGATTCTGTTATACAAGAACAAGGGAATATCCAAAATTGCAACAATTATAGGGGTATCAAGCTGCTGACCACACTATGAAAGTTTGGGAGATGGTGGTAGAAGCAAGGGTGAGGAGGAGTGTGTCTTTTCGAAACCAGTTCGGATTCATGCCGGGTCGTTCGACTACGGAAGCCATTCACCTTGTAAGGAGGTTGGTGGAACAATATAGGGAGGAAGGACTTGCACGTGGTGTTCATTAATCTAGAGAAAGCTTGTGACAAAGTCCCTAGGGAGGTTCTATGGAGATGTTTGGAGGCTAGAGGTGTTCCGATATATACTAGGGTGATTAAGGACATGTATGAAGAAGCTAAGCTCGTGTGAGGACAATGGGAGGGGACTCAGACCACTTTCTAGTTATGATGGGGCTGTACCATGGGTCAACTCTTAGTCCATTTTTATTTACTTTGGCGTTGGATACACTGACCGTCACATTCAAGGGTAAATGCCCTGGTGTATGTTATTCGCGAATGACATTGTACTGATGATGAGACGCAAAGTGGTGTTAACGCGAGACTGGAAGTTCGGGGACAGACCCTAGAGCCTAAAGGCTTTAAGTTAAGTAGGACCAAGACAGAATACTTGGAGTGTAAGTTTAGTGATGTTATCAGTGAAGCGGATGCGGACGTGAGGCTTGATACACAAATCATCCTTAAGAAAAATACTGTAATCCAAGGTAATGGAGAAATTGACGAGGATGTTACATATCGTATTGGTGCGGGGTGGGTGAAATGGAGGCTTGCATCCGGTATCTTATGCGATAAGAATGTGCCTCCTAAACTTAAAGGTAAGTTCTACAGAGTAGTAGTAGTAGTGAGACCGACCATGTTGTATGGGGCAGAGTGTTGGCCAATCAAGAATTCTCATGTCCATAAAATGAAAGTAGCAGAAATGAGGATGTTGAGATGGATGTGCGGGCATACCAGGATGGTTTGGGCATGTGAAGAGAAGAAGCGCAGATGCCCCCGTTAGGAGGTGTGAGAGGTTGTCCTTAGGGGGTCTTAGAAGAAGTAGAGGTAGGCCAAAAAAGTATTGGGGAGAGGTGACTAGGCAAGATATGACTTTGCTTCAGCTGACCGAGGACATGATCCTTAATAGGAAGGTGTGGAGGTCGAGGATTAAAGTTGTAGGTTAATAGGTAGTTGTGCGGTTTCCGGAAATTTCCAGGGTTATTAGTAGCAGTCTTGTATTATAATATTGTAGATTTCTATCTTCATGTTGTTTCTTTCACCTTGTTTTCTTTTATTTTGTTCTTGTTATTTCTGGTTGCTACTCATTTTTCCTCGTGCTGAGAGTCTACTGGAAACAACCTCTCTACATTCACTGTAGGGGTAAGGTCTGCATGCTATCTACCTTCCCGAGACCTCACTTGTGGGATTATACTGGGTTTTTTGTTGTTGTTTTAATTAATCTATAAAATATTAAAAATTAAATATCAATGGGGCTTTCGCCCGACGCCTCAAGGCTTTTGCCTGGTCCCGTTAGATAAAACACCCCGCCTCCCGCCCACGCCTTTTAAGACATTGATTTTGCTCACAAGGGTTGGAGATAGACTTACACAGTGTTGTAGCTAGAATTTTGACCAAGATTCGCCGGGTTGTTGCTCCTATATCTCAAACGCTCAAGCCATCCCCTGGGGACAAGAGTAGGAAAAATTTTCTCTTTAACCAATGAACTTTCCTTCTCTCTGTTTTTTCCATCAATCAAGCAGTTCACAATACCTGGGTAACAGAAGTAGTCTATGGAGCAGTATCTCTTCACTCCTGAGAAATTATTACATCCCTCCCCAAGGAGAATAAAACCGATTTGATAATCACGTTGAGGAACCATGTATCATCTTATTGCAAACAGATGACTCCTGTTCGCTACACGATATATGTCTTACGGCTTACACTTTACCATTCTTCCAGTGTTGCTTAAATTCTGTCCTTTATGCAGGAATGGAAATGGCTCAGTTGATATGCGGAGGCTGTCGCACCTTGCTGATGCATCCACGTGGGGCAACTAGTGTGAGATGCGCTTGCTGTCATACGGTGAACCTTGTGCCAGGTACTTTTTCTTTAGAAATTAAAGAATCACATAGTCTGCTTTTGAAATTTAGCTTCTCTTCCTGGAAGCCCTCGTCTTACTTTCCTTTGAGCATATTTTCATATCTAGCATTTGAGAATATCTACTGTATCTCGACTTCCATTTGTTTTACATTCTTCCAGTAGTCGTACATTAAGATCTGAACTCCCCCCCACCCCCCCCGCAAAAAAAAATCTGTTGTTTCCATTCTGATGAAGAATGTTTATTATGCAGAAGGAAAAAAAAAACCTTGTTGATGTAAGTTATGCAGATTGGATTGTGGAACTTTTATGAAGGTCATATTTGTTATTGAAACTCCTAAACTAAGTGGGTGGTCTAATTTATTCTTTGCTAGCTTGAAGCACTTCAACTTCTGCTGAAGGCAAGAGTTTGTATACTTTTGCTTTTGTCTGGCTGATACATGCTCACTGCAACTTGTCTGTTATTTCACTCACTTTTTTCCAATTTAGCGGTATTCTTGCCTATCAGATAGCTGTAATAACAATTCCTTTCGATTAGGTAAGTAACTCTGTGCATTTAGTATCCAGAGGATACTTGCAAGTATTTCTTGCCCTTTTATAAGAATAGAAAATGAAGGAACCGAATAAAATCCACCATTACATGTATTTACAACTTCCGTTTGACACCAAAAAGCTACAGACGGCCGGCGTTGAAGTCTTCAATTTCTTAATTGGAGTCTAATTTTCTTAGAGAGCCGAAGGTCTATCGGAAACAACCTCTCTATCCTCGCAAGTTAGGGGTAACACTGCGTACACACTATCCTCCCCAGACCCCACTTGTGGTATTACACTAGCTTTGTTGTTGTTGTTGAGTCTAATTTCCTTAGAAACATCTCCAATTCATCTCTCCATCATGGCAATTGCATATAATAGCGATAGTATTCTATGGGCATGTTTGGCCATAAAAAAAATTCATTTTTTTCACTTTTTTTTCGAAATCAATATTTAGCCATGAAATTTTCAATTTTCACTTGAAGATGAATTTTGTAATTTTTCGAAAATTTGAAAAACTCCAAAAAGTTGTTTTTCAAAATTTTCACTTCAGATCACTCAAAAAAAATAATTGAAAAACAACCCAAAATTGTATTCAGGTACAAACACAACTCTAATTCTCAAATACCATTTTCACTTGAAAAAACATTTCACTTTTTCCCGGAGTTTTACAATTCTTATATCCAAACGCCCACCATATATTCTTACTTTCCTTTCCGGTCTTCGTTGGTTCCAACATTTGTTTTTTCTTCTAAAACATCTATTTTCATAACTTCGGGGATCCTTTTGTTGGAGGGATTAGGCAAAGTCATCTCAACATAAAATCTTGCATAAAATAATACAATGTTCGGTTGGAGAGGTTAGAAAAATAATCCAATGTAACTAGGTAGCGTTCGGTTGGCCTTATGGAAAAGTCTTATTCCCTAGAAACATCTCCAATCATCTCTCCATTGTGGCAATTGCATATGATAGCGATAGTATTCCATATATTCTTACTTTCCTTTCCTGTCTTCGTTGGTTCCAACATTTGTTTTTTCTTCCAGAACATCTATTTTCATAACATCAAGGATCCTTTGGTTGGAGGGATTAGGGAAAATAATCTCAACATAAATCTTGCTTAAAATAAAACAGTGTTTGGTTGGAGAGGTTAGAAAAATAATCCATTGTAACTAGGTAGCGTTTGGTTGGCCTTATGAAAAAGTCTAATTCCCTAGAAATATCTCCAATCATCTCTCTCCATTATGGCAATTGCATATAATAGCGATGGTATTCCATATATTCTTACTTTCCCTTCGTGTCCTCGTTGGTTCCAACATTTGTTTTTTCTTCTATAACATCTATTTTCATAACTTCAGGGATCCTTTTGGTGGAGGGATTAGGAAAAATAATCTCAACATAAATCTTACTTAAAATAAAACAGTGTTCGGTTGGAGAGGTTAGAAAAATAATCCATTGTAATTAGGTAGCGTTTGGTTGGACTTATGAAAAAGTCTAATTCCCTAAAATATCTCCAATCATCTCTCTCCATTATGGCAATTGCATATAATAGCTATGGTATTCCGTATATTCTTACTTTCCCTTCGTGTCCTCGTTGGTTCCAACATTTGTTTTTTCTTCTATAACATCTATTTTCATAACTTCAGGGATCCTTTTGTTGGAGGGATTAGGAAAATAATCTCAACATAAATCTTGCTTAAAATAAAAGTGTTTGGTTGGAAAGGTTAGAAAAATATTCCAATGTAACTAGGTAGCGTTTGGTTGGCTGTATGAAAAGTCTAATTCCTACTTAACTAATGCAACATTTGGTTGGCAATGTGAATAAAACCTGCATTAAAGTCATGCAGGAATGTTACTGATAAAGAAAAGTGATGCAGGAATCTTTGAATTATTTTACATAGGAATATAGGATAGAATGTGGAACAAGAAGACGAGTATAGCAATATTGGAGTAAAAGTATTTAAAGATAGACATGCCTTTAAAGTATGTAGTTCCTACATAACTTTCCCTTTGTATTATTCACCGCAGAGGAATCCCTACATTATTATTCGATACTTAAAAACCCATTATTGTTATTCACCCCATAACAATCCTTTTGTTATTATTTACTGCATAAACAATGCATGCCGTATAAATCCCTCATAACTAGTATGTGAACCAGACGACCCTAAGTATATTAGTTTATCGACAACTAGTTAACTTGGTATACTACATGATTTAACATTATTTAATATGTTAAGTAGTAGTTTATTGACAATAGTTAAATGGTGCACTACATAACTTGAATTTTATATTTGATGCTAATAGAGATAAAAGCATACAAGGGAAGCAAATGGAATGGAATTCCCTAGTATTTTCTAATATACTTCCATACACTTCATATGGGGGGTTATTTTTCTTGAAGTCCATAGTCCTCCATGCTCTCCCTAATTAGCTGATAAACAGGTTTATAGGCTGTTTATGTCTCTACCAAATCATTATAAGCACTTCGTAGCAAGCTGATGATATGTTTGCCAAAGTTTCTAACACCAAACTCTTCTCTTTCACCGGTTCCTTGTCTTTTGCGTTTTTGTGGATATTTGCTTTTTTATTTTTTTTACTCATAACAACCAAAAAAAATAAATAGGAAATGAAGATCTATAAGATGTACTTGTCTCCCTGAAAACAATTATAGGATATCAATTCTATTAATATAAATAATCTACTAAATAGAACAAAACAAAACAAGTCCTAATGTACATAATAAGGTACGATGACAACATACTACTATATGTTTAGGAAATGTGTACTATAAATATGTTATGTTTTTGAACATGTGATCTTATGTGTGAAATTAATGAATAATTGTCCCTACGTTGCAACATATATACTAATTCTTTAAATTCACATAAATATACAAAAAGGGATAGCTTAGTGCACTAAGCCCCTGTTGTTCGCAAAGTTCGAGGAAGGTTCGCACTACATCGGGTCTATTATCTTACTTACCTCACATTTCTACAAAAATGCTGTTTCCCCGGCTTGCCTTGACTTAGTCACACGTCAATAACTCTTTGCGTTGTACTTAGGCTCCCCTTCAATTAACATAAAGTATATATGTAGATATTCTTACATGCTGCATAGGCACATTTTTATTTATGTATTGCAAAAGAAATATATGTTAAATAATACTAACACATAGTAACTAATAGAAAAATGTTGGTGTTATATGTTTGTTACTAGCTTACCTAGTATATACATGAATGTTGAATACAATGCTTTCTACATAAAAATAATTAAATATGCATAAATGAAAGCAGCTAGAGAAGCCCTTTTTCCTTATGTTTGGATGTATAGGAGGTTGTTGCTATAATAACAACAATAACAAGAAAACAATATTAAAAATTATTTTTATCTTCAGTAGTATTAGTCTTTGTAAAGGTGTGAAGAACCTTTAGTTTTTGGATGTATGTGTGAAGAATTGCTTAGATGAATAAATGGTGATCTCTGTTGAATTGATAGGTGACTAGCACATAAAGTTTGCAACTTCTATCATTTACTAGAATAATAGGATTTAGCTAAGCTGAATTTGTTGAATGGTGTCAGCTTGAGGTTTTCGTCTCCTTATCTTCGTTTTCTCATTTGTCTTTGTTATGCTTTGATGTACTTCCCGTGCAAATTTTAATTTTCTCTTGATCTTCAGGTCCTAACCAATTTGCTCATGTCAACTGTGGAAACTGTCGTACTATGCTGATGTATCCGTGCGGAGCTCCATCAGTTAAATGTGCCATATGCCACTATATCACACACGTTAATGTGAGAATGCTAGTCCCTTTTTTTAATTCTTTGTTGGATGACTTAATGTTTCTGTATTTATGTTTTATTGTGTCTGGGGGAAAAAAAAGAGATAAGAATAAGAAAGAGAACATATATAAATAAGAGTGTAGAGAGAAATTAAGAGAGGAGAGGAACAGAGAAGTGAGATGGAAAAGGGGAGAAACAAGGAAGTAGAAGGAGAGTAGGATACAATTTATATCCAAATCAATTTATCACGTGTGTTTTGGAGTGTCTCCAAAAAAGAAATATAGGTCATATTTACCTAGTATGAAAAAAACTCAGAACAATTTAGAGCTTTTAGACAATTTAAAATTAACTCTAGCCGCAAGACAAGAATAAAATCAAATTAGAATAAGTTATAATAATAAGGGATAAAATCTAATCTAGAAAAGCTAAGCATAATCTATCTAAAAGATAAATATGAAAATAAATGTAAAACTGCTCAGAAATCTATAAGAAAATCTCAAATGTACAGTAGTTAATCTTATTCCAATATAAAATCTTTTTGATAGGGATATCAAAAAAGGCCATATTTACCCCTCTACTTTCGATAATAAGCTACATCTACCCTCCGTTTTAGTTTCTTAGTATAACTACCCCTACCGTCATACTTTTGGATCATATTTGCTTCCCACCCGTTAAATGGCTTAGACCCATCTTAAACAAAAGGCTGGCCCTGATTGGATAAAAAAACCGCCCCATTTCTAATTAAAACCCACTCGACCCGTACTAATAACCCACCCATTCCAAAAAAGAAAAAAGAAAATTGAACCTATAATATCTCTCTCCTGCTTTTGAATATTCCTTTCGAGCCCAATCATAAGCAATAACAACTATGTATTTGACAGTAATGTGTATTGTAACTCAAATGTGTTCTCCTATAAGATGAGCAAAGTTGATGGTGGCTGCAAAGTTTGTGGCGCCTGGTTCAACTTTCCATTTTCTATTTCTTTCTTTGAGGTTTCATTTTCTTGAGATGACAGTCTGCAACCATGTTTTGGATATTTTCCACCATTTTAATTGAAATAATAATTATATTGGGAGCTAAGTGGTTTGTGCATTTGATGCTTGAAACTTTAACTGTTCAAATTTATACAAATTAAGCCAGGACATTGGTGAACTTGACCTCTGTAAAGATAATTACATAATTACTTCATGTAACCCATCATTAGCAGTTTTATGCATATGGGTTCAGCTTGGTGCATTAATAGCTGTGGACCCTATGCATCAGTCAAAAGTTAAGTTTGGAGACCAGAAGGTTGTTTCAGTGGTGTCTCTTGCTTGCCATGGCTATAGTTTATTTGATGGGTCATTTAAAATATACCCTTTTCCGTAGTGTCTCCTGAACCCTCTTCTTTCAAAAAGATCCTTTTCCGTGCCCTGGACATATGAATATTTCCCCCGTTGAACAATGCCAAGGCAGCCATTTCCTGAAATTTTTCTCCCGCAGTGCTGTAAAGGCATTGAGCTTGCTGAAAAGGCACTGAGGAAGGAGATGGGGTGGAATGAGTTCAATTTTCTTTTTTTGGGAATTGGTGGGCTATTAGTATTGGTCAGGTGGGTTTTAATTAGAAACAGGCAGGTCTTTTTTATCCCATCCAGGGCCAACCACGTAACTTTTTTAAGATGAGCCATTTAACGGGACCGGGGGGGGGGGGGGGGGGGGGGAAAATTTAATTTAAAAATGTGGGGGGTGTCTTTTAAACGAAACGTAATGG
>ML246311.1:0-54788 GCA_005239495.1 Nicotiana undulata | reverse complement strand
GAGGTAAATATGATTCAAAAGTATGGTGGTAAGGGTAGTTATACTAAGAAATTGAAACGGAGGGTAGATATAGCTTATTTTTTATAGTAAAGGGGCGAATATGACCCTTTTCCGCAGGGATATTCCAATATAAAATCTTCCACCAGAGGGAGAACATTCGACTTTGGCAAGTAGGATTTTTGGTGCAACTCAAAAATATCAGGATGTATCATCACCCATCATTATTCAAGTAGTATCTTGTGGTGGTTGATCCTTCAATAAACAATGTGCTTGTACGAACCATCAGTTTATAATGGATCAAATCCCCATTTGTACTAGGGTCTTACAAAACTTTAACCTTGTAATAAAATCGAGAGATTTCCTTATCATGAACCCTACTTGAAGAGAAAAAAGAGCAGATTGATAAGGTAATAAATTATAATAAAAAAGATCCAAGTATAATTTAGAATATAAACAAGAAATATGTAATTAATGTAAGATAGTTTGAAATCTATAACAAATTCTGAAAAGCTAATGCATCTAAAATGAAATCCTTAAAATCATACAACAGTTTATCTTATTCTACTATAACATCTCCTAGTCCACTGCATCCACCACTTTATCCCAAAGTCTATTCATAAACAAAAGGTGCTGACTAGCCATTTTCTTTTGTCACTTGAGAGAAGGGATACTACAAAGAGGATGACTTGGAAGTCTTGTTCTTGTCTTTAAAGAAATTATGCATAGTTGTCCTCGGCTAGCTTGAGATATTATCTATTTTTTTCTTTAGACTGCTTCTGCTTTTATTGAAGTGTTGGGTATGGGGGATCGTCGCATTGATGTAGTCAACATTTTTGGTTGAAACGAGCTTTGCTTGAGCTCAGATTCGACTATTCTGTGGTAGTTGCATCTATCTGTTGCTACTCATTTAAATTGAAACGTTTGGACTGATAGGGAAATAATAGGACTTACAGTTGAGATTAGAATTATCTGAGATGATACACCAGGTAATTGAAACGGATTGTTACCGAAAAGACAGATTATCAAGCTTTACAATAGGTTATGGGTTTCCTGGGAGTGAGCTGCGGTTGTCTCCGTTTAAGTCGCTTCTACTGTGGTTCGTCCAGTCTGCTCCTGGTTTAAACCTCTAGTTATCGTGATTTAATTTATGCTTCTACTGCGGATGATGGAAGGACATATTATTACAGATATTGAGGTCTTACATAAAGAAAGGTGGGAAGCGGTTTCATGTCAAAATGTGGTCTTTGTTGAAGCTTTGTTGGAAAGGAAAAGTTGAATCATGTTTTGCCGTCTGAGATCCATAATTTGGAGGCAGTTTCACCAGTTGCTGTGAGACTAGAGAAATTATGCTGTCTGCTGATTGATTTTGTATTTCATTTTGTATAAGTTCTGAGGATGTAACAGGAGACGATTTTTCTGCTAATGCATTACTCGTCTAATTCACCTTGCTAGCTTGGCTGTTAGAAACTGGTCTGGTTCAGTTACTAATCATTGCTTAGGCAATTAGTGTTCACATCTGGTTGTGATGATTCATCTTCAGTTTTAATGTGTCTACGTATCTCCTTGCAGGCCGGAGATGGAAGAGTCCATGTTCCTGTGCACACCCCAAATGGTGGTGCTACATCCTCTGCAGGACCCACTTCTTCAACAGTGAGTTCTTAATCTGGTGCATCTTACTATCTATTTGCTACTTGCGATTGGCCAACCAGAATTCACTTCTGAAACATTGTTTATCTGGTATAGGCTACAGCCCGTTCACAGAATCAAACCGTGGTCGTTCAGAACCCTATGTCTTTAGATGAAAGTGGCAAGTTGGTGTGTTTCTTTGTTTCGACCTCCGTTTATTCATCTTTTACTGCTCACGTCTCATTCATTTTTTCTTGTGCTTCATTCGAAGTAAGTATTTCTGATAATCATTTTTACATTTGCTAGGTGAGCAATGTTGTTGTTGGTGTGACGACTACGACTTAGGATTACCTATGGAATGCAATAGCAGAAGGATTAAGATTCCTATGTATGTGAAATGCACTAGCTGAAGGGAGTAAGGTTTTTGTTTGCTTCCATTGGAACGATGAGTACAAAGGTGGTGCTATATAGATATGGTAATATTTAGAGCTAGTATCAAAGCATTTCTAGATTGAAGAACTGTACCAGATGTCGGACCATTTGTGATAACAATCACAAAGTGATTGAAAGATTTAGGCTTCAATGATGTGTGATTTTTGGAGTCGGTAATTGTTGTTGTGAAATTAGATTCTGTGGTGTGAATACGCCAGAATGATCCAAGTACAGAATGTTGATATTTATCATTTGTCCTCTTGTTAATAAAAATATGATCAGCTTGGTTTATATGATCATGACCTTACTGCTCTTAGGCGAGCTTTTGAAAATAAAATTTGTCTTGGAGGTATCGGGTAATCCTATTCCTACCCACCAACACTTATGCAGCCGGGAATAAATTATCTAGTTTTGTTTGCCTCTACTTTGATTCAGACCGTCTGATAAGGTTTTTATTTAGCTTCATTAGGCTACATCCTTGAGTGCTTGGAATGATTTATTTTTACTTCATTTCTTTCACTTCTGTTTCTCTTTTTTCATGTCCTTTATCCATATATATAATTGACGTCTGTGCTTAGTTATTGTTGATGTATTAACATATACCCATCCTTTTTCTTTGTCTGAGCATTTCTTTAGCAAATAGTACTTTACGCATAAGGCCTCACTAGGCTTGAGTGATTTTCTGTAACTTATTTGCCTTATAAAAAGGAGTACATATTGGTGGTATCACAGACTAGTAAAGCAAAATAAGATTACCCATGACATATATAGTAAAAGAAACAGCAAGCATACTTGATTTTATCTTTTATCAACAAAAGAAACATTACAGAACATAGATAGGGGTCACAAATCCTACTTCAAGACAACCCTTCAGGATGAGTGTGTGGAGGGTTAACTCCATTTGGTGCAAAATCCAAGCGCACCATAGAGTCCTGGAACTTGAGCAACATTAACTGCAGTCGAACGGAAACCAAGTGCATTTGATGTATTGTTCCCTGCTAAGTGCAGTCCACCGTTTGCAAACCATTGAGGACCAGTGCCATGATTATACAAGTGCAATGTTATTCATTGGGCATTCAATTTCTCACCACCTTTTCAACACGACAGTATACAACATTTTATACTATCATGTCACAAAAAAGATATAGGGAAACCCCCATGAAAATTAATAAATTAGGTTACCTGATACAACATGTTAAAGTAAGGACTGCATTATATGTACTGATGGGGAAAGAGAAAGTTTACATTGCTTTGCCGTCCCCAACCTTAACACATGAGTAGTAGAAAGAGTCTGTTGATGCTCATTGCTAAGCGAGAAAAGTCCTCTTTACAAGTGGCCATTCAAAAATAGTCACAGTTTTAAAAGTAATCGAAATTTAGCTATTTTTCAAGTAAAATAAATCTGAACGAAAGCACCGAAAAATACTCCAGCATAATATACTGGAATTCCAATATAATATACTGGAGTTCCAGCAAAGTATACTGGAACTCCAGTATATTATACTAGAGTTCCAGCAAAGTATACTGGTCCAGCATAATATGCTGGAAGTTCATCACAGGTGCTCGAATCTACAGTATATTGTGCTGGAACTTTCCGCGTGTTGAGTTCCAGCAAAATATGCTGGAAGTTCATACGCAGGTGTACCGAACTCCAGTATATTATGCTGGACTTGTCTTTGTTGCACCAAATAGTGGTTATTTTGTAATAATTTTTCAAACGATGACTATTTTTGAATGACTAATCCGAAAACTGACTAATCTATGCTATTTTGTCAGACTCAGCTTAACCATTGTCAGACTCAGCCTAACCATTGTGCAAAATGAAACGATCACTAAAATAGTGAATTATCTATTTCTAATTTTTACAGGGATGGAACTTTATCTATGTTTCAAAGGCCGCTCGAGCGGAAGAGCCGCTTCCTTCTTGCTTGATAGGTTTTTTTTTTACGTAAATGATAAGTAGAAAAGCGGTAGGAACAAGCGATTGCTTTAGGCCCCAAATTTGAGAAGCCTCATTTTCTTAAAATATTATGATTGTATTTTTCGTTTTTTGATAATATTGAGTACTATTCAGAAGATAAGTAGATTTTCTTAATCTTGAATATTCCATAAAATATAATAGTAGCTCTAACATTAATGGTTTAGACTTATCTTTAAATTGAAGTGTTAAATAATACAAGTAGAAGATAGTAATTTAATTGATATATTCAATCAGATAAAAAGATTTGATTCTTTTGTAAATACTTATATTGCTTATATTATAATGTTAACAATTCAGATAATTGTTCAGCCGATAGAAATTTTTCAAAATTAAAATTGATAAATCATACCTAAGATTAATAATGTCTCAAAAAACATTAAATGAATTAGTTATATTATCAGTTGAAAAAGAATGATTAGAAAAATAGATTATAAAAAAAGTATTAACAATTTTGCATCTCAAAAAGCTAAAAAATTAGACTTCAAACACAAATATATATTAAATTTTTTGTTTAAGTTTAAGACTTCCAACTAAATTTGGCTTTATGTCACAAATGGTGTTGAGCCGCCCTCATGGTTGATAAATTATGAAGATTCTCAAATAATTAAAACGATGAAGAGTTTGAAAAAAGATGACAACATTTTCTCTAGTTTCCAAATTTAAAAATATGATAATTTTAATGGAACATATAAAAAAAAAAGTGTGGCGCGTAAAACAATATAAGAATATTATACGATATAATTAAACTATATAGCTAAGAAAATCATTTCTTTTAGGATAAATTACTCTCTTGGGATTATATTCCAACAAATTTGGGCCTGTTATGAAACTATTATTTGTGGATGTCTATTTATTACTCCGCTATAGATAATCTTCCTGAAGAAGATTATTCATTTAGTACTCTGTTGAAGTTTATCTACAAGCAGCTGATGCAGGCAGGTTGCAAGCAACTCAATGAAATGATTTGCAACAGCTTCTTATTAAACAGGCAGGTTGCAAACAGCTCATGCAGACAACTTACAAGCAGCTGAAGAAAAACCTCGCAGCTGCTTCATTTCTTCTATAAATAGAAGAGTTTTCAGTTCATTATATACATTAGTTTGAAAGTTGAATTATATATCAATCTCTCTCTATACTTGTCTTCGGTTTATTTACTTTACAGTTATTATTTTATAACACGTTATCAGCACGATATTCTACCATATCGAACACTTACTTTGAATTTAGTTATTCTATTTCAGTATAAGAAGTAATTCAAAGTCACAACAAAGAAGAAAACATATATGACGCGCATGGTTTGGAAGCAGATGGAATTGTGATCAACATGGTTGTTGGAGGCAAAGTTGTTACTCTCAAAAGCATTGAAGAAAATAGTGGCCTTCTCATAGCAGACATGACCATCAATACTTTTGAGATGCCGCGGAGGGATGAGGCCCTGCAAATGTCATCTAAACACATGAGATTTCAAGTAATTAGTGTTCATCGGATAAGGCGACGCCCTTACATCTATGTGATGTAGGTATCACTTACATTTGGAGGGGCCAAATTTGTGTAAATTAATTTGAGCCTTCTGCTTATATTTTGATATCTTTATCATCGCTTGCTTGGTTATATGTTACACATACAGTACATATTTTGGTATTTGTTTTCATCCTTATTATCTTAAATAAAGGATTACAAAATGGGTAACATTATTAGATTTACTTAAACTCCAGCAGAGTTTGCAAGAAATATACAACCACCGGAAGTGGTTATGTTTCGTATTGTAACTAAGTTTTGTTAACCACCAGAAGTGGTATATGCCTATGACCACCAGAATGATAATTTAGGCTTTCTNCCACCAGAAGTGGTATATGCCTATGACCACCAGAAGTGATAATTTAGGCTTTCTATGGTTACAATTGAAGATAAGTTAGAGAAATTTTTTCTATATTACTTGCATGCCTCTATTTGCTCCTGAAGTAGCATTATCTTAAAAGAGGTTCTAAGCCATCACAAAATTTGGTGTGATTGATGCACGTTCAGATAATTATGGTCCAATCCCTGAAGGATGAGAAAGTTTGATAAATATTAATCCATTCCCTGAAGTGAATGTGATAATATTAATAAAGCTTGTAAATATGAGCGCGCTCTTGATGTAAATATATTACAATTCACCTCCAGAAGAGGTAGTATGATTGAGAGATAATATACTCAATATCTCGTATTTTAAATTTTCTCCTGAAGAAGTAACACAATTGAAATTTCCTCCTGAAGTAGGAAAATATTATGAAAGTGTGTCTTTCCTTGCTTAAACAAAATAATGAGCTATTCAAAGTTATTTTTAAGCACATTTTCATTCCCTGGAGTGAATGAAGAAATACCTCTACTCACCTCCTAAAGAGCTAGAATAACAGAGGATATAAATATTATTTTGTGGCATAAAAATCATTATCGCACGTACCTGTTGTACGTAAAACATCTTGAAAATTTTATTAAGTATCATTCCAAGGCAAATGCATTCTTGAAGAATGCTTTCTACTGCAACCACATTAATATATTATGGTTAGTTATTGAGTTCCCTGAAGGAAATAGCAACTCGTGCATCTTTCCTTAAAAGATGCAATGACTATGTGGTTGCCGCATTGATACAAAATTTTCAGATGTTAATGGTATTTCTCCTTGAAGGAGATATTTGTCACAAAGTTAGTGGTAGAAATATTAAAATTATTTTCGTCATTTATAAATTTAGAATTAGCTTTATATTGTTTATTTGATTATGATTCTCTCTCATGATACCAGAAGTGTCTGAGCAATATTTGATAGTACAAAATGTATCAACAACTCCTGAAGAGCTAATTGTTTGTCTGGAAGACACCCATAGTGTCTGATAAATATTAGATTGTGGATAATAAATGAAGGCTCTAGAAGAGTTTATATACAAATATATCATTCATATTATAGGATTATGGTCAAAACATATGTTTTAGTAAACCTGAAGTTTACTAATACAAATGGCTATCATATTGAGACTACAAATGATTGAAATATTGATAATCTTCATGTTTCCACAATCATAAGGGGTAAATAATATGTATGTGAGAAGTTACCCACCTTATTCTTCAATTTGTACTACATCATGTATCACTGTAAATCAGAAGTTTACTAATGAAAAGCAGTCACAGTAAACCAGAAACTTTACTGAAGCAAAAGTAGCTACAGTAAACCAAAAATTTGCTAATACAAAAGTAGCCACAGTAAATCAGAAGCTTACTAATGCAAAAGTTTATGCTATAGTAAACCAGAAGTTTACTAAGAGATAACACATGCTATGATAAATCTGAAGTTTCTATTTGCCATTTTTAGATGAGCTATTTGAGAATTCAGATAAGCATATACTGAAGAACTAGAAGATTCTTCAAGAATTCTCTTGTATTGCTTGTTCTCAAAATAAATTGATTATACTGGCTAAAGTTGGGACTAAAATTCTTGAATTCTGAAATATATAAAAGGTGAATATGAGCCCATTCACCTATCATGTGAACCACTTATAGATGCATATATGAGATGGTTACAAGTGTAATTATTGTCAACCTGCAGTTTGGCATTTGAAATTGCTTTTCTCAATTAAGAGCATAAATTTCAGATTATGAAATCAAGATAGTTCATCTTGATGATGCTGGTTTATATCCAAGATAGTTTAGCATTGAATGCCTCCTATTAATGGCTAAACTATCACTTATGAGAACAAATCCTCATGTGTTGGTCTAAGATTTTCTAAATTGCATATAGCAGCACTTGTATGCATCAGGCCAATAATATATGATAAGTCCTCCCCTCACAATTGGTTTTGGAAAAGAAACCAACTATTTTTACTACTAAATTTTGATGTGTGGTATATGATTAATTTCTCTACCACAATGCACAAAGATATGTTTCCCAAAGAATATTGGGGATATATGTTAGTTTTCCTCAACATTCGGGGGATGGAATAAGCAGTTGAAAATATGTATATAAATCGAATTATCATTAGTATGATCCTCACTCAGAAGATAATTCAAGTCAAATGCCAGAAGCATTTGCTGATCCAAAATTAAATATCATATTTCACTGCAAATTCTTCTATTAAAATTAAAGTCCCTGAATGATGGAGTTTACTATACGCATGAAGCGTGGTAGACTAATCGGTTCCAAATGTAACAATCCTTGAAAAAACTATAGGAGCAAATGATCAAAATGATCATAATAAGGAGGAAATGAGCTCTAGAAGAGCTCACGACATAACATTTCATGAAACTCCAGAAGAAGTTCAGGTACCTGAAAATAAAGAAAGTTATGAGATCTCAACAGGTTATGTCGCTTGGGAACCGATACAAAATGATCGTCGACGATATATTTGATACAATATAGTGCATAATATTGTAAAAGATTATGAGGATCGGACCTGCAGTCCAGACACCTGAAGATGTCATGCCATTTAAATGCAAGGCATAACCTATATGAATCATTTGATTAAATCTGTATGAATATCCCTGAAGGATTTAAAATGCATGAAGCATATAGTTCAAAGTCTCGAAAAATGTACTCGATCATATTACAAAGGTCATTGTACCGTTTAAAGTAATTTGGGCGCATATGGTATTATCGCCTTGGTGAATATTTGCTGAAAGAAGGTTACGTAAGTGATGTTATTTGTCCAGGTATTTTTATAATGAAGATGTCATCAGAATTTGTTATCTTTGTTGTTTATGTTAATGACATAAATCTTGTTGGAACTCCAGAAGAGCTCCAAAAGGCAATTGAATATCTTAAGAAAGAATTGAACATTTAGCAGACGGTATCTTTATCCATCAATCTGCTATACAAAAAAGGTCTTAAAACGCTTTTACATAGACAAAGTGCACCCATTGAGTACACCATTGATTATTCGATCACTTGAAGTGAATAAAGATTTGTTCCGACCTCCAGAAAAGGATGAGGAACTCCTTGGTCCTGAAATACTCTATCCCAGTGTAATTGGTGCACTTATGTATCTTGCTAATGCTAACAAAGATGGTGCAGATCGTATTGGTTATGCAGATGCAGGTTATTTATCTGATCCCCATAAAGCTTGATCTCAAATCGAGTATGTGTATACATGTGGAGGTACTGTCATATCATGGCGCTTCACAAAGCAATCTATTGCTACTACTTCTTCAAATCATGCTTATATAATAGCTATTCATGAAGCAAGTAGGAAATGCGTATGGTTGAGATCAGTGATTCATTTTATTCGTGAAAAATGTGGTTTGGAATGTGAGAAAAAGCCCACAATTTTATACGAAGACAATGATGCATACATGGCCCAATTGAAGGGGGGATTTATAAAAGGATATAGAACGAAGCACATTTCACCAAAATTATTCTACACACATGATCTTAAAAAAAATGGTGACATTGATGTGCAACAAATCCATTCAAGTAACAATCCGGCAGATTTGTTCACTAAGTCTTTGCCAACTTCAACTTTTGAGAAGATGGTATACAAGATTGGAATACGGAGACTCAAATATTTGAAACAAGGTTTTCATCAGGGAGAGTGAAATACGCGATGCACTCTTTTTCCCTTACTAAGTTTTTTCCCATGAGGTTTTTCTTGTAAGGTTTTTAATGAGGCAGCTGGAAATGCGTATTACTAAATATGTGTACTCTTTTTCCTTCACTAGAATTTTTTCCACTGGGTTTTTCCTAGTAAGGTTTTAACGAGGCACATTATCTTTAATGAACATCCAAGTTGGAGTGTTATGAAACTATTATTTGTGGATGTCCATTTATTACTCCACTATAGATAATCTTCCTGAAGAAGATTATCCATTTAGTACTCTGTTAAAGTTTATCTACAAGCAGCTGATGCAGGTAGGTTGCAAGCAACTCAATGAAATGATTCGCAATAGCTTCTTATGAAACAGGCAGGTTGCAAGCAGCTCATGCAGACAACTTACAAGCAGCTGGAGAAAAGCCTGGCAGCTGCTTCCTTTCTTCTATAAATAGAAGAGTTTTCAGTTTATTATGTGCATTAGTTTGAAAGTTGAATTATATATCAATCTCTATCTATACTTGTCTTCGGTTTATTTACTTTACTGTTATTATTTTATAACATGGCCCATATTTTTATAATTTAACGGTATAGCCTCGTTTGTACATAACTTGAAGGGAAGTTTTCACTCATTATACTAATCTAGTGATATTTCTCTTTTCTCTTTTTTCCTACATGCGCAAAAAGCTTTCTTTCCACGCCCCATTGGCACTGGCGTAGACTAGGGGTGGGCATCAGTCGGTCCAATCCGGTTCGGTTATGAATAAATCGATTTAGCATATCGGTTATCGGTTTACAAATATGATAACCGATAAGATATTAGTTAACGATTATCTGTTAATCGGGTATCCATCATTATCGGTTCGGTTATCGATTTACCTTATAAGATAACTCAATCTAGAATTAAGCAAAAAAGAGAAGAATTCACATATAGTATAATACCCAATTCTGTGTTCTAGCCACAACTAATATTTGAAGCATGTTTCATTTTGACAAATTCATGACATGTGCAATCTCAAAATTGATACTAAACTCCACAAGCATTCAATCTCTAATTCACTAGAAATATTAGTTAACACGAACATAAATTACAAATTTTTGGTTTTCTTGCCAAACCATAATCAAGAGAATAATGTCATTTCCAGAGTCCAATTGTAGCAAGAGAAACAAGATTACTAGTAGTTCAAAGTTGTTTAAACAAAACTAAAATAGTGTTAATTCTTTAACAACAGTTATCCAAATACATTAACAACAATACAAAATAGTAGCAATTTCACCTTAAAATTAGCAAGTACAAACATAGACCTAAAACATGAGCAAAAAATAAAGAATCGAAAACAATCAAAAATACTATATTTTTATAATTGAACTCTACTGTAAAACTCAAAAGAAAGGAAAATTCAATTTTGAATGCGGCTAGGAAAATTGGGAGACAAAGAGAGAATGAAGCCCTAGATGTATTTATATACTTAAGGGAAAAATCCTAATTTTATTAAATCTTATTAGGTTTTCGGTTAACCCGTTAAGAAATTGGGAAAACTGTACCGAACCGATAACCCAATAGTGAAAAAATACAAAGATGTTACCGAACTATTAATCCAATAACCCGATATCGATACCTCAATAAGTTTTTTTCAGTTCGGGCTATCGATTATACCCGATATATGCCCAGCCCTAGCGTAGACACCGTTCTACGCTTAAATATAATGCAAAGTAAAATCAATTTGTGACAAGAAGCAAAGCCTTAGAACCTTAGGAGTCCCGAACCCAAACTCACATAAAAGTTGAGTTGTGACAGTTAGGGCTGTGCACGGATCGGATTGGATCGGATTTAGCACATTTTGGATTCGGATTTCGGATTCTAGAAAATGCAATCCAAATCCGGTCCGAATTATATCGGATCGGATTCGGATTTTAAAGTTTGGATCGGATCGGATTTCGGATCGTAAATGCCTCAATGTTGCAAACTAATATGTATATTTTCTTTGTAAAAGAGGCAATGCATTAAGAAAAATTCATGTTTATACAATTATGAGAGTACTATGGTGCCAATATAGCTAACTCTAGCAATTGTAAAGGTAATAACTTGGAGGAAGATGTAAAGAAAGTACTGACTATCCGAAATTAAAGTGTAGTATTTATACATTGCCTAATAATTTCGGATTTCGGATCGGATCGGATTAAAATATACCGATCCGAATCCGATCCGAAATCCGAAATTTTTATAAACACAATCCGAAATCTGATCCAATCCGAAATTGAATGGATCGGTTCGGATTTCGGATATCCGATCCAAATGAACAGCCCTAGTGACAGTTGCAAAACCCCAAGTTAATGCAATGAACCTATTTCACTAAGGTCCACCTGAATACCTGTAAATATAAGTGAGAATGAGATGCATAGGCAAGAAGAATCCCATCTTACAGTCACTAGCCAGCGTTTTCAAACGAGTCACAGCAATATGGCCAGAGAGTTCATTCAAAATCTATGTACTGCAGACTACATCTTTCTAACTGGGATTGGTCCAAAAACGTTTTTTGATGCAAGACCAATAAAAAAGTAGGCTCTGCATTTAGTCCTCAAACTGTGTTAGATTCCCCTCACATCTATTAAGCATCAAACTCAGAAGCTCTAGATTTTGAAATGTGATGAATCTAGGAAAAGGACTAACAAGTATCGGGTTATGGAAAGTTCTCTTATCTAACATGGAATGCCACCTGAAAAGATCACTGTAGCTACAACATTCTCGATCTGAATAAGGTAGTTCACCAGAGATTGTTATTGTCAGATTTAGCATTGGTTGCCACAAATATAAATACAACAACATACCCAGTGTAATTCCACAAGATGAACAAAGGGAAATGTTTGTATGGAGACCAATAAGATGAACAACAAAAGATGGAATGAATTTTGAGAGGCTGCTGTTACATAACTTTAACATTATCACTCGATATTGGAGAATATCAGGATCAGGTCATTTGATGCTTCATGAACTTCGGCCAAATCACTCAGGGGCCGAAGTTCATGCTGAGGTGCCAGACCACTTAAACCTTCATTTCTGAAGGCTATATGGGTTCTCTCAAACAATGATAAACAGAATCTTCTTAAATGGAATCTAAAATCTGTTATCTGAAGTTCATAGGCAAAGGTAGATATTGGACTCTTCTCAAACTTGATAGTACCGGTGAATGTATTGAACTAATCGTGTTGACATCAAGCTGCAAACTTCTTACTGAGAAGAGGTGTAGAAGAAAGGTAGAGACCCTTGGGTTGAACAATCACAAGCAATGAAAGTAATCAATGAAGTGCATTACCAATAAGCATATCAGTCATTGACATAAGTAGTCATACATATATCAATTCTCTTGAGATAAGGCCCCAGAGTAGCACCCATGAAATAAACGTAAAGTGTGAGAATAAGATTATCACCTGCAAATACTTCTTCCACCTGGAGAAGATGATGGATGTAACCAGATTGTCCAGATTGACTGAAATCAGCATGGAAGGGAAATAATATTGCTTAGCTGACGAGGTACTGTCAAGGATAAAGAGGTAAATGTCCGTTTTAGAGAACATAAAGAAGTGAGATTGAGGAGGTGGTCTACTAGAAAATGTCAAACAATCTTATAGCTGGACAATTGGAGTGACCTCATTAAGAAAGAGAAGTAGGTGTAGGTGCAGCAGCTGGTTTATGAGATTGAGATGCCTGAAAGAATTGCATTTCTGAAAAAGTATGGACTTAAAAAGAGTGTCCTCACATTAAACTGATTTGAAGTTCGATAGAAACCGCAGATGTTATCTTCAATGCAGTAGGGAAGCAGCACAGATTATCAGATTAAAGCATTTGTTGCTTTACGCTTCAGCACATGGTTCAACAACAACATACCCAGTAAAATTCCACTAGTGTGGTCTGGGGAGAGTAGAGTGTACGCAAACCTTACCCCTAAACTCGAAAAGGGGGTAGGGAGGCTGTCTCCGGCAGACTCTCGGCTCAACAGGAGCGACAATAATATCAGAAAAGAAACAAAAGAAAATGCATGTAATAACAAAAGATGCCAGAAAGAAAATAACAACAACGAATAAGTGAATAAACAATAACACAAAACTATGTAAAATAACAATGTGAACACAACATAGACCACTAACAAACCTAACCAAAACTCTATCAGACTACCCGGTACAAAGAGGGAAAGAACTCTCAACTACCCCCTAGCCTACCACCCTCATGCTCGACCTCCACTTGCTCCTATCAAGAGCCATATCCTCGGAAATCTGAAGTCTCGCCATGTCTAGCCTGATCACCTCGCCCCAATACTTCTTAGGCCGCCCTTTGCCTCTTCTCGTACCTGCCAAAGTCAACCGCTCACACCTCCTAACCGATGCCTCTAGGCTTCTCCTCCGCACGTGTCCGAACCATCTAAGACGCGCTTCCGCATCTTGTCATCCACGGGAGCCACGCCCACCCTCTCCCGAGTATCTTCATTCCTAATCTTATCCAGCCTAGTGTGCCCACACATCCATCTCAACATCCTCATTTCTGGTACTTTCATCTTCTGGATATGTGAATTCTTGACTGGCCAACAGTTAGCTCCATACAACATGGCCGGTCTAACCAACGCTCTATAGAACTTACCTTTGAGTTTCGGTGGCATATTCTTGTCACACAGGACTCCAGACGCTAAGCTCCATTTCATCCACCCCACCCCAATATGGAGCGAAACATCCCCGTCGATCTCCCCATCTCCTTGGATAATTGACCCTAAGTACTTAAAACTTTCTCTCTTGAGGATGACTGTGAGTCAAGCCTGACTTCCACATCCGCTTTCCCTGTCACGTCGCTGAACTTACATTCCACATATTCCGTCTTAGTCCGACTCAACTTGAAACCTTTAGACTCCAAGGCCTGCCTCCATACCTCCATACCTCCATACCTCCAGTGTCCCATTAACGTCGCCTCGCGTCTCATCAATCAGAACTCTATCATCAGCGAACAACATACACCATGGCACCTCTCCTTGGATATGGTGCGTCAGTGCGTCCATCGCCAGAGCAAATAAGAACGGGTTGAGCGCAAATCCTTGGTGTAACCCCATAACCACCGGAAAAGACTATGAGTCACCTCCCGCAGTCCTTACACAAGTCATAGCTCCATCATACATATCCTTTATCGCCCTAATGTAAGCCACCGGCACACCTCTCACCTCCGGACACCTCCAAACACTTCCAAAGGACGTCCCTAGGGACCTTGTCATACGCCTTCTCTAGGTCAATAAACACAACATGGTTCAACTTGACGAGAAATGAAAAGTTATCACAATAGTCTTTCAAGTGCATGAGAAAGTAACTTAATTACAAGGGAAGATAGTTCAAACCTTTCACAAATTGTCAACCCCCAATCCACCATTTCTTGAAACTACAATGAAAAATAAAGGCCTAATATTTCTCCAAATCCACAGGTATTAATTTCATTTATCTGTTTCTTACTGTACTTTGTTCAATATGCAATTATTAGTTCCATCATATCTTTTGTCTCATCGAAACTACCTAGTGTGGTTCGATAGTGTGGGTGATGTTAAAATATTAAAACATCCAACAAGAAGTAGAGAGGAGGGGCTTATGTTAAAGAATATTAGCATCCTACATTTTCTGCTTGAAATTAAAAAACAAAAAGCAAATCCATCACTAACCTTCCAATACCTTCTCTCCATGACAACTTCATCAAGTACAAGTAACTCTTAACACTTCCCATAAACCAACTTCAGAGCCAATCATCTTATATGCGTTAGGTCAGATGCTTTGTAGGAGTCTTTTAGGCCCTATTAGATTTTTATATCAGTAGAAAATATAGAGAACTTCTAATACTTTTTATTTTTGTAAATTGTTGGCTTGAGATATATTCAAATCTTGTACGCGGACGTACTAATTGCAATTATAAAATACTATATTAGAACAAAAACTTGTGACTTGATTATGCAATGAGGACACTTGTTAGACTATGTTGATGGAGTAATGGTAAGTAGGACTTGGACTAAGATGTATGTGAGATGAAACGGAATGTCTTGAAATTCCACAAATAGTTATGTTCATGTTCTATATATTTATTACAAAGTATAAATGAATACTTTGGGAATTAGGAATCAATATCTTTAATTATTTTGCATCCTCTTTTTTTCTTTTTCTTCTACCTCTTTATCTTTTGTGTTCCGCTTGGGATAACGATATATTTAAACATCTCTTGAATAAGAACGATCATGTATAGTAATCATAAAGCAGTAAGAAGAAAACGGATCACTTTCAGTGAAGATATAAATAAATGAGGCCTGAAAATTTTATAATTCAATAACAAGGCAAAGAATTTACACCAATTGAAACAATATTTCAATCAAGATCTTCATCAGCAATGTAATGCCCGGCCTTAGCCTCCTGCTCAAAATAAACATGACAAAGTGCAAAATGAGCCAATCGAAGTGGCATATGAGTATAATAAAGCATACAAACTGAATAGCAACAAACACACCTCTGCAAGACTCCTATACTTGTTCATCAACTTAGTCCTTCCCTTGCTCACTAGAGAATGAGGGGACATATTCATCCTCTGCAAGGAAAAGGAAAACACATGTAGATCCTAGTGATGACTCAATATTACACGAATAGCTTCAGGAATTACATTGTCAAAATCAAAACCTATGTCATGAAACAACAGTAAAGTTAATGTTCAAATAAAGATTACTTAATCATGTAACTGCATACCTTTGAGCAAGTTTCTCTTCTTACATCGGGTAAGAATACCCGCACAGCCACCTTAAAAGGGCAATATAAAGCAAGATGTTATTACTGCTTAAAGATTTTAAGTAGGAGCACGAAAAGAAAAGGCAACAAAATGACTAAAAGCAGGAGGAAGTGAATGGAATAAAAATAATCTTAGGAGTGCCAATATCAAGTTAATAAATGGAAAATCAGTTGCACTCTAGATTCTACCATTACGGAAAGGAAACATCACGAGTGATTTTAACACAAAACACAATGAGAACTCACAAAAGCTCACCTTGTCAAATTCAGGTTTATACAGTTCTACGCCACTAGTTTTCGTTGCTGGTACAAAGTTAAATATGTTGTGGAGGTGTTCGTTTTCCTGTTATCAAGCAAACAATCAGCTGCATTAGAAATGAAAATAGTGTTCCAGGAGATGAAGACAAAAATGTCGAAACTTACCATCATGTGATTTGTAAAACCATAACCTAAAAATCTTCTTATGTAACTTATCTGTAATTGAAGTCCAATTTTAAGAAGAAAAGGTAAGACAAAAGAATAGCAATTGGTAACACATGTTAGGAAACAAAGATGTTAGGGCTAAGAAACCTGTTTCAATTGTGACCAGGTACTAAAGGTAAGTCTTGTTCCGCATAAGGTGAGAGAGGTCGTCTTATTGTAATCATCCTGCAATCGGGATTGTTGGGCCTTTTGAAAGACAGAATATAATATGGATATTTATTACCACAAAAGATATATGTATACCTTGAGAATTTTTGAAGCATCTTGTTTGGTGCCATTGCATGCTCTCTTCACATGCTTCATTATGTCATCTTTCATGTTCTTTGTATTTTCATATTCTTCTGCTTGATTTGAAAATTTCTCAAGACTGCCATTTTCAAAAATTAGAGCAAGTGCTTCAATGCTAGCAGCATTAACATGTTCATCATTTTCCTCTAACTGTTTTAGAAGATAAGGGATCAATCTGTACCAATGAATGAAGGCATCAGCTTCACCACTTTTAGCAAAGTGAAATATATCATATCAGAAAAATACCTAATACTAGCAATCGGAAATTCTACTAACTACACTAAATAATTTTCATGGCATACCCTTTCCACTTTTTGTGATCAACACTCCATCTATTAATGTTTGAAAGGAGGAGAGCCCAAGCCGATATCGCTGCAGCAGTCCTGGATGACGGATGTTTGGTCCCCTGAAGTTTCAAAATGTACAGCTTTTAAAAACCCCTCACATAAATTTGGCAAACTATAGCAAAATTCATTAAATTAGAACATTCATTATCAAAACAACTTAAAATATATAGGTTTATAAAGTCTACTGTATAAAGAACCATACTCAGGGAAAGGAATAAATACTGTAACAACATTGCTTACTGCTAATCCACGTATTTATTTTTACCTTAGCACTCTCACTTGCTTAAGGATTCACAGATCTATTCATCAGGATTAAAATTTCTTCCTCTTTTGAACAACTATAAGTAATAAAAAGAATGCAAATGTGATGCTCTGATGCATACTTTTAACATAGTCCAAAGCTAGTTCTCATTAAGAGGTTCCATAAGCTACTTCATATCGAATTACTTGTATTTACATTTTCTTTAAGTATTTAGTTTGTAACATATTTTTCTTTTAGGTCAAACGCTAAAGAAAACTTATGCAACACTATGACATGTTTTTAATTAAACATCTTAAATTACTATATTGTATAGTTAAGAGATTTTACAATGGCTGCTTCATATCTCTAATAAGACAACTCAGAAAGATGAGAAGAAACAGCCGCATCAGCCCCAGCACACCCCCAAAAAAGCAACTGGCTTGGGTGAATACTCATATAATTAATGCAAGAATATGTGCTTATACTTGACTAGTCAAGGATACATATCTTCAATCAAGGAAGGAAGATTCCATACATGTTATTTCATAGTTAATGATGCATTGGCATAGAAATCGACAACCAAAACACATATGGATATATAAAGTTTGCCGAATGTTCCTCCAACTAGTACCATATGAAGATTACTTTTGAAAAAGAAATAAGTAACTTCCTTTGGACTAGCTAATCTAGTTTCAAAATTTATTTACATGCCTCAATATAAGAAATAGATAGATGTTGCGGGGTGGGGGTGGGGGTGGGGGGGCATATAGGAATATGGGCAACGTAACAACACTGTGAATGAGTAGCTGGAATGCTGAATTTTAGTCGAGAAACTTACTTGGGATTTTGATTCCTGATTCATGAATTGCCATATAATTTCCATTGATCTTTCTGTGTCTACAAAGTCTCTTGCAGCAATAAGAGTGACAATAGACAAACACTCCATCACCTTGACAGAGTGAGATAATTTGTAGTTGAGGAGTTGAGGAAGAAACACCAATGATTCTTCATAAATCTCATGTGCATCATCACCCGCACCAAGAGTGAGTACTACTAATCCTATAAGTTGTAATGCTAAATCAATCTCCGGCGCAGAACCCCGTTTCAAACAATTTTGGCATCGATGTACCAAAGTGACAAAATTATTCTCAGCAAATTCATAACGAACATTACTCTCAAATTCCGCAACCAATGTCCTTAGTGCTTTTTCTCTCACCAAACTCCTAAGCAAGGTATAAACTTGAGATTTGACAAGGAAAAAGGAATCATGCTTTGAGACAAGTAAATTTAAGTGGTTTGATTAGTATTCCAGTCACGAAACATATATGAACTCAAAATGACTGATGAATCAGGATTTTCAATTACAATTTTACAACTGATATTAGCATCAAAAGATGGACAACAAAAGGCAATCAATTATTAGTAAGCAATAAAGACCCACAAAGAGCTCAAAGGTTTTACCAAATAGTTTTTCAAAAGAATAAACACCCAACAAAAACTGGACAGACGAGCACATAATTTTAGCAATACAATACAACTATTTTATTTTTTATTTTTTTAAAAAAAAAAAACAATTTTCTACACTATGGTTGTTGTTGTTGTCGTAATGTGAAAGAAGACGAATTGGGGGAAAAATCTTACTTCTTTTTGAATAAATCTTCTAAATAAGGAGAGAGTTTCTTCTTTAGAATGTGTATTGAACCCTGTTTCTCCTCCGTAGCAGAATCGTCATCGATTTCCGGCGTGCTAAACCCTACATGCCGGTTAAGTCGCCGACTAAGATTTTCACCTGTCATTCTCCAAATTGGTTTGTCAACGTCCATATTGTCTCCGTTTTTTTTCAATTCTAATAGTAACTAATTTGGCACTTTGATGAAATTGAAGGTGTTTGCTTCACACCTTTTCCCTCCAGAAAACACAACTGTATTTCTGTTCACAATAGGGAAAAGGATGTTGATCTGGAACTTTCAACCAATAGAACAAAATGAGGGAATAGGTTAGGTATGGCCGTATGCCTTTGGGGTCAAAACAGGTATTTTATGCACGAAGTAGTAACACAAGGGTTATTAATTAATCTGCTTTAATTAATTTTTTTTGGCTATTACACCTACTAAAGAATTCACCTTTTATAGCTACTAGTAGGGGTAGGCATAAAATCCGAAAAACCGAATTTCGAACCGAACCGAATTAATTCGGTATTTCGGGTTCGGTTATTTCGGTATTTCGGTCTAATTCGGTATTAATTTTTCGGTATTTCGGTATTTCGGTTCGGTTTTCGGTATTACAATTTTAAAAATTCGGTATACCGAATATACCGAAATTTTAAGTATATATTTTTTTGGACCCTACCTATACTAACACACCTAGTGTTCAACCCAATGTAATTCCCATTTCCCGTCGCCCCAAGCCCAGCCCAATGTAATTCCTAGTTGGTACTTCTTGTGCTTGTTCTAGACTGCTGTGAATCACAGTGAATGTGATGTAGCGTTTGTAGCGTTTATAGAGCTGTTTCTAAATGCAACAGCTTTTGTAGCGTTTTAAGGCATTTTGGGTGTTAGTTCACTTTCTATTATGTTTTAGCTTTAGTAATTACTGCATCTTCTTAATTATTATCGTTTGTTCCTGCCAAAAGATATTTTCTACTCTATGTGCTCTTTTGGCGAAGGGTATAAAGAGGATATTTGCGTTGGTATTCATAAACCGAATACTTTACCGAAACCGTACCGAACCAAAATAATAAATACTGAACCGTACCGAACTAATTTGGTACGGTATTTGGTATACACAATTGATAAACCGAATACCGAAATACCGAACCGAAATTCTTAAATACCGAACCGAAATACCGAATGCCCACCCCTAGCTACTAGTTTTAAGGTATTCCCCACGTCAATAAATAAATAATTTTCAAAAACTAACATAAGTATTATATTAAACAATATCTTTGAGTTCTAATAAAAATAAAATATACAACTCTCTAAAAGTATATATTGATCCCAAATCCAACTCAATGAAAGTCCTTAATTTTGTAAGATATGAAATTTGTTGTTATTTTTATGCCTTAATATTGAATAAATAAGTAAAAAAATTACTTTTATCAAAACGAAGTTGGCCTGTAAATCCTATAAAATTTAATAAGTGAAAGTTAAGTATTAAAAGAACTATTATTGAGTCAACAATTTGCAATAATAAACTAAAATATAAAAATATATGGAGTTGTCATATGTTAGAATATTTGTAAAAAGAAAAAGAAAAATAGTTAACAACAACTCATTTAAAATATATTTTATCTTCTATTATTTCATCCTTTTTGTTTCAAGTTTGCATATGTCAGTAGAAAATAATTATTTATTATATGTTATTTTACAATTATTGAGTAAATTATGTACCTTTATAGATGATGTTTGCAAGTCAAAATAATTATTGAGTGTAACTTTAAATATTATATAAAAAATTTAAGAAATAAAATTTTAATTAATTTTTAAAATTATAAATACGAAATTTTTTAACATGGAATGTATTATAATTATGGTACAAACTTCAAATAAGTAAATGATTTATTTAAATTAAATTAATTCATTTAAAATTTAAAATATTAGAATTTCTTATCAATTCAAATAAAGAGTTATTTAATAACCAAAAGTTTAGTTGATTTAAAAAAAAATTAATATTAAATAAATAAATAAACATCGTGAACAAATTTTGTATCTAATGATATAAAATAATTAATAAAGGAAATAAATCAATATTAAAGTAACATTGAAATCCTTATCAAATGCTCATTACTAATGTCTATATACGTTGAATAAAAGGGAAAAATTTACAAACAAATTGTTTGAATGGTATATGGTCAACTTAATTGATTACTCGTTTAAGTAAAATGTCAAAATAGAAAAGTGACTACTACCTTAAGTCATAATATTAACTACACACGTTTATAAGACAAAAAAGTTGCGGTGGGATTAATCTACATAATTAAAATAAGGAAAATTTACTAACAAGTCAAATTTTAGTTAATTTTAAAGTCTTAGATATTAGGAAGTTAATTAAATGACTATTCCTAAATAGTAGAGAACTAATTAAATGAATACTCCTAAGTATTAGAAAAATAATTGAATGACTACTTTGTCTAGTGTAAACTTTAATTTTGAAGGATAAAAAGACATTTCGCTAAGGGCATTCGTGCTTTTAACAAAATTGATCATATTAACCTTAATTTGTTCATTAAAAATACAAGAATACACCTAAGTTTTTTACTCCAAAAGCAACTTTGGGAAGAAAAAGTTAATTCCTTCTTGATATCTGAAAAAATTAAGTATAATGCACCACAAAAGACCGAAGGGTATTTCAATAATTAATAACGAATGAATTTGTATATAGTGATTAAGAGGATGTTATTGGTTTAAAAGTTACTTTTTGGCTTGTATTGGTGTTTGATAAAGTGCCAAAAAGCACTTGGCTTTTAAGCCAAAACAAGTCATAAGCTGTTAGGGCGGTTCAAAATCGACGAACCGAACCGATGGCTTATTGGTTTATTGGTATCGGGTTATCGGGATACTCGATGGTGAACGGATTGAAATTTTATAATTAACGGCTTACCGGTATGGGGACGGATTACTCATTTTCTTATCGGATAAATCGTTGACTCGTTAAGAATTTTTATATTTACACATTTACCCCTTTGTATATGAAGTACTATTGAAACCCTAAATGGCCAATACCTAATTTCTAATTCTCAATTGAATTCAATCCGCAACAGAGAGTGAGAAGTCGACCAGTCATCACTCTTTTCTCCTAAGTCCTAAATCCCTAATCAAAATTTCTCTCAATATGAATCTGCTTGTGCTCATCACTCATTACTCGTCAGTCTCGTCTCTCACTTCACTTGGAGTCGCACATCTTTCTTGTGGTGTTCAAAAGTTTCAGATTTACCAATATTTTTATTAAGAGTATTCCAAAAAATTTGTTCCAAAGATTGTTCTATGTACTCCATGACAAGTCTTCATTGAGTAATGTATTGATGATTACGAATGGTGAGTTGAAATGATAAAAGCGAGAGAACTATACAGTTTGTCCGTCTGGTATTCATAAGACTTGGATTGTTCAAAAATTTTCTATTTGGTTTAGCCGATAAACCGTCTGATAATCGTTAATCCGATACTAATCCGCCCATTGTCTTATTGGATGGCTAGGGATTACTTTATTTATAATTCGATAACCGATAAGTCGAACAGTTAAACGTAATTATCCGCCCGATCCACCAGATAAGCACCCATATAAGCTATGCAATCTCACTTATAGCATGTTTGGCCAAGTTTTTGTTTTATCAGAAATTCTTTTTTTTTTTTTACAAAGTTAAGTTGTTTGGTCAAGCTTTTAAAATAAGAAAAAGTGCTTAAGTAGAAGCGAAAATAATTTTTGAGAAGCAAAAAAAAAAGTAGATTCTTCCAAAGAGCAATTTTTGGAAAGTACTTTTGAGAAAAATACTAATATAACTCCTTTCCTACGTGTGTTTGCCATGAAAAACTATCAACCCTAAGGATTTGGTGCTTCAATTATCCCACGATCTCAACTCCTAAACCACCAACCTTTATGTGCGAGTTTCTCAGAAACATGATTTCACAGTTTATTGAAATCATCTTTCCACTTTTACAACATATACCTTCTATTCTTGCACCCTTTTGCGCATACCAATCAAGGATCTTGGACCATATGAGATTAGCGGTATGATTTGTAATTCATGAAGAGTCCTCAAACTTATAAGTGATTTCTGCCACTTCGCAATTTCTTTAATTCATGATTTGTAATTCATGAACTTCATTATTCGATCCCAAAATCCTCATTGGATTGTACACTGATAATTAAGTACATTAGAGAAATAATTTTTCACATCTTTTTATCTTTTCACTTCTTTGAAAAGAATAGAACTTGTTCAAGAACAATAAAAATAAACTATTACGAACTGATTTATAAAACCAAACCTTTTATTTGCACATACTACAATATATTATATTCTGCATTAATTAACTGACTAAATTTTGTATCAGTGTCTTCATTTTGATTCACACTTCTTCTCTGTTCTTCATTTTGATTCACACTTCTTCTCAATTAACAGAGGACTTAATAGTGGGTGAAAGTAATTTTATTATCGAAATTTACAGGAAGTCAATGAACTGAAAATTAAAGGTTCGTAGGAAAATATCAATTGCGGCATACCTGATAGTCCTTTTCAACTAAGCTTATTCTGATGGATGAAAATGTTGTGTTTTTAAATTTTAGACTTACTTCTATTTTGTTGTTTTGGTATGCGTCAATATACTGCAGTCATACACGGAATAACTTAGTTAGTTTAACTAATTTAGTAGTTTTATTGGGCAACTGCATTAATCAAGTGTTGGTATGTTTCTTATCCAAAGGTTCAACCAAGAAATTAAGGAAATGAGTTTACAACAACAACAAACCCAGTTTGATCCCAACATGCGGGGTCTGGGGAGGGTAGTCTGTACGCAGACCTTATCCCTACCTAATGCAGGTAGAGAGGCTGTTTCCAATAGACCCTCGGCTTAGGAAGGGCAAGAAGAAGAAGAGGGAAGCAAGGAAGCAAAAATTTTGTGGTTTGTCCAAATAATATGTAATCAAAGACCACAAGTTTAAGTTGATGTTCACACAGAAGACCACTATTGTAACGACCCGATTGGTTGTCTTGATCATTTGTATTTTCGTTCGGTAGTTCGAGGTCGCGAGTAGCTTCAGGCTGTGTTATGACTTTCATGAATGGTTGATTGCGGTTTTCGAGCGGCTAAGGATTGTTTTGGAAGAATGATTCTCATTTTTGAAGCTTTAAGTTGGAAGAATTGAGAAAATATGACTTTTACATATTTGATCTCGGATTAGAGTTTTGATGGCTCCATTAGGTCCAGATGGTGATTTTTGTTTTAGGCGTATTTTGGATGTGGATTTGGAGGTTCCTAGGTTGTTTTGTCTTGAATTGGAGAAAGTTGGATAGTTGAAGGTTTGGAAGGTTGAAAAGTTTGACCGAGAATTAACTTTGTTGGTACCGGATTCAGATTTTGATGTTGGGAACTAGTATAAGTTCGTTGTGCTATTTGGGACTTGCTTGCAAAATTTAAGGTAATTCTGAGTTGATTTGATATGATTCGGCATGAGTTTTGAAAGTTGGAAGTTCATCAGTCTTGAATTGAGGTGCGATTTGTAGTTTTTATATTGTTTGGTATGATTTGAGGCCTCGAGTATGTCCATGTTGGTGATTGGTTGGTGTGATTGGACGGAGTCCTGGGATCCTCGGGTCTGTTTCGGATGAGTTGCACATTTTCACTCAGATTTGGATGGCAGATTTTCTGGTGTTCTACTGTTCATCGCGATCATAGAGGTCGGATCGCGGTCTCAAAGTGTAATTTAGGAGGCAGGTGGACTGGTTTTCGTTCGCGTACTGATGGTCGCAACCGTAGAGCATTGTCGAGTTGTGATCATCGCGTTTGCGCCCTAGTAGTCGAGTTCACGTAGAGGGTGAGATGGATGGAGCGCCAAGTTCATGGTCTTCGCATTCGCGTGTTATTGACTGCGTTCGCGTATGCCAGTTGGGGGTGAGCATCGCGTTCGCGGGTGTCAGACCGCGTTCGTGAAGAAGGATTCTGGGAGGAGTGTCACGACCCAATTTCAGAGCCGTGATGGCGCCTGTCGTGGAACCAGGCCAACCACCTATCTAAACTAATCTAAGGCCACTTATCAGAGAAAGTACCGTTTTTAACAAATCTGAAATCAATAAAAATAGTAAGTTTGAATTTGAAAACAGTTTTACGAAAATCAAGAACCCAAATCCTACAAAACCCGGATCCAGTGTCACACAATCATGAGCTGCTAGTACATAATACCATCCGAAAAGAAATGACCGACATAGTCTGAATATAAATACGACAGGTAGAAAAGAAAGAGATGACGAGATCACGGTCACCAGCTGCTACCTCGTCAACTCTGATGAACTGCTGCTACTCACTGACCAGAGCTAAATCTTCAATGTACCTGGATCTGCACACAAGGTGCAGGGGGTAACGTGAGTACACCAACTCAGTAGTAACGAAACCAAACTACGGGCTGAGAGGTAGTGACGGACTAAATCTCTGAAATTTTTGAACAACAATATATAACTTGGACATGACAGTAATACATTAGAAAATAAACAAGATGCATCTCAATTTATGTATGTAGCCCTGCATACCAGCATGAATTCATATAGGATCAAGAATGATGTGTACTCAGTAATCAAACTCTCATAAGGTGGTCCACTCAGTACTAGAATTTGGCCTTCCGGCCCAGGGAAAGTCCATCCCGGATATTACATAAACACAAGTGACACAGTCACCTAGTACTGAGGAAAAAGGCCGATCCAGCCCCACGAAGAAGATCAATCTCCGGAACATAAGCCCCACGGAGAAGGTCCATCTCTGGAACATATCACTCGGACAAGATCCATGTCCAGGGAAGATCCATCCCTCAATATCTGTGCGCTCAATGGGGGTGTAAAGACTCCGGAGGGGCTCCTATAAGCCCAAGCGCTATGTCAAGCCAATGAAGGCATGATTCCAGGATCGCTGCGGTGTGCAGTCCGACCTCGTAACTGTCACAACCCAGGCTCCAAGCCTCACTCAGTCAGTACCTTCCAGTCTCACTCACAATGTTCTAACATATAAAAAATCATCCCAAACAATGATAATATAGAATAAACTAGCAACTTATGAGACTGAGGCATGAAACATATACTATAACAGGACTGAGTACATGAAAACAATAATCACAGTTAGAGACAGCAATAATTGACCGTTCCGGTCTGAACATATCGGCGTGAAACCTTAACATTTATACTTAACATGATTTCTAATACGCTCAAGGTAAATGCAACCTTCATAGTACAAGTAATAACCGGAGATAACCTTTAGATAGTGCCATGGGATGAGACAGGTCACAATATTCGGTGTACACCCACATGCCCGTCACTTGGCAAGTGTGTCACCTTTATTAATATCACAAATTAGATAACTTGGGGTTTCGAACCCTCAGTTCCAAGTTTGGAAGCGATACTTACCTCAAAACCGGTTAATATACTACTCCGCAGTGCCCTTGCCTCTAAATTCGGCCTCCGAGTGCTCCAAATCTACCAACAATCAGATGAATATCATTATAATATGCTAAGGAACTAATCCCAATCGAAATTTATCAAAAATACTCAAAAATCCCGAAATTAGTAAAACCCGACCTCGAGCCCATGTCTCGGAACTCGATACAATTTACACCACAAGAATCCTTGTCCTCCCACGAGTCTATACATACCAAGAACACTGAAATCGGAGTCCAAATGACCCCTCAAATTCCCATTTTAAAGCCTCTTAGTCTCAAGCCCTAATTACCCAATTTGCACAGATTTTTCCCTAATTTTCCACCATAAATCCAACCTTTAATCACATATAAAATAGTTTAGAGCCCAAAAACCTTACCTCAATGAAGCACTATCGAATTCCCTCTTCAAAAACCCTTCAAAGCTTCAAACCCGGATGAAATATTGAGAAAGATGGCTCAAATTCGCGAAGGCATGTTTTTATACTCTTTGAACAGTGGTTCCGCACCTGCGTCCACTTAAGCGCACCTGCGGACCCGCACATGCGGTCCCAGGTCCGCACCTGCGAAGAATCCACAAAATCTCGGCCTCCGCACCTTCGCCCCCTTCTCCGCACCTGCGATCTTCCACTGAACCTCCCAAAATCCGCATCTGTGGAGCTCTAATCGCTCCTGCAGGCCCGCACCTGCGGCCCAACTTTTACAGGTGCGGTTACAGCAGCACCAGCAGTTGAAGCTGCATTTTACCAAGTCCAAAATCCTCGTTCACCATCCGAAATCAATCCCAAGCCCCTCGGGACCCCAACCAAATATACCAACACATCATAAATGATCATTCGAACTTAGTCGAGCCTTTGAAACATCAAAAACAACATCAAAACCCCAAAAACGCATCGATGAACTTTGAAATTTCTAAATTTTACCAACGATGCCGAAACTACCCAAAACAACTCTGATTGGCCTGAAATTTTGCAGACATATCACAAATGACATTACAAACCTTTTCCAACTGTCGAAATTCCATTCCGACCCCGATAGCCTATTTTCCACTGCCGACCGGAAATCGCCAAAAACTAACTTTCGCCAATTCAAGCCTAATTCTACACCGGACATCACAAAAATATTCCGAACACACTCCTAAGTCCCAAATCACCTAATGAAGCTATCCGAGCCATAAAATCCGCATTCCGAGATTGTTTACCAATAAGTCAACTCCCGGTTGACTTTTCCAACTCTAAGGCTACTTTTAGAGACTAAGTGTCTCAATTCCTTCTATAACCACTCCAAACCCGAACTGACCAACTCTAACACATCATGAACAGTCTAACCAAGCTATGAAAAGGCAAAAACAGTGAAAATAATGCATGTTCTACGTAGCGACCGACCGGGTCGTTACATTCTCCCCGTCTTAAACAAACGTTCGTCCTCAAATGGGTTTAGAAACATACCTGGAGTCGCAAACAAGTGAGGATATCTGCTCCACATCTCCCGCTCGGTCTCCCAAGTAACCTCCTCCACTGGCTGACCTCTCCACTGCACCTTCACTGAAGCTATCTCTTTTGACCTCAACTTTCTGACCTCGCGAGCCAAAATAGCCACTAGCTCCACCTCGTAAGACATATCATCCTCGAGATGAACTGTGCTGAAGTCCAAAACATGAGACGGGTCACCAACATACTTCCGAAGAATCGACACATGGAATACCGGATGAACACTAGACAAGCTGGGTGGTAAAGCAAGTCTATAAGCCACCTCTCCAACCTTCTGAAGCACCTCAAAAGGACCAATGAACCGGGGACTAAGCTTGCCCCTCCTCCCAAACCTCAAGACACCCTTCATGGGTGACACCTTCGGAAGTACCTTATCACCCTCCATGAAAGACACATCCTGAACCTTCCGGTCCGCATAGCTCTTCTGCCTAGACTGAGCCGTGCGAAGTCGCTCCTGAATCAACTTCACCCTCGCCAACGCATCCGGAACCAATTCTGGGCCTAATAGCCTGGCCTCGCCGGGCTCTAACCAACCAACCGGAGATCTACACCTCCTACCATATAAAGCCTCATACGGCGCCATCTGAATACTGGACTGGTAGCTGTTATTATATGCAAACTCTGCTAGAGGCAGAAACTGATCCCACAAGCCACCAAAATCAATCACATAGGCACGCAACATGTCCTCCAAGATTTGAATAGTCCGCTCTGACTGCCCGTTGGTCTGAGGATGAAATGTTGTGCTCAACTCTACCTGCGTACCCATACCTCTCTTAATAGCCCTCCAAAACTGAGATGTGAACTGAGTACCTCTGTCAGAAATGATAGAAACTGGGACTCCATGCAATCGGACAATCTCCCTGATGTAGATACCAGCTAACCTCTCCGAAGTATAAGTAGTACTGACAAGAATGAATTGCGCCGACTTGGTCAGTCGATCCACAATGACCCAGATAGCATCAAGTCCCTTTGAAGTCCGTGGAAGCCCAAATACAAAGTCCATAGTGATCCTCTCCCACTTCCATTCCGGAATAACTAACTCCTGAAGCAATCCACCTGGTCTATGGTGCTCATACTTGACCTGTTGGCAGTTGAGACACCGTGCTACATACTCAACAATATCTCTCTTCATCCGCCTCCACCAATGCTATTGTCTTAGGTCCTAATACATCTTCGCGGCACTCAGATGGATAGAATACCGCGAGCTATAGGCCTCCACTAATATCAACTCTCGAATCCCATCTACATTGGGCACACAAATACGATCATGCATCCTCATAACCCCGTCATCACCAATAGTCACATCCCTGGCGTCACCTCAATGGACCCTGTCCTGAAGAACCAACAAGTGTCGGTCATCATACTGGCGCGCTCTAATCTGATCATAGAGAGTAGACCGGGAAGACATGCTAGCTAATACCCGCGGAGGCTCTGACAAATCCAATCTCACAAGCTGCCCTGCTAAGGACTGAACATCACATGCCAAAGGTCGCTCTGCTGCTGAAAGATAGGCTAGACTCCCCAAACTCCCTGCTCGACGACTTAAGGCGTCAGCCACTACATTGGCCTTCCCCGGATGATATAGAATATTGAGGTCATAATCCTTGAGGATCTCCAACCATCTCCTCTGACGTAAATTCAGATCTTTCTGCTTCAGCAGATACTGCAAGCTACGATGATCAGTGAAAATCTCACGCTGCACCCCATACATATAGTGAAGCCAAATCTTCAAAGCATGAACAATGGCAGCTAGCTCAAGGTCTTGCACTGGATAATTCTTCTCGTGCACCTTCAACTGCCTGGACGCGTAGGCAATCACCCTACCGTCCTGCATCAGAACCGCTCCCAAGCTAACTCTAGAAGCATCACAATAGACTTTGTAAGAACCCGAACTAGTAGGCAAGACCAATACCAGAGCTGTAGTCAATGATGACTTGAGCTTCTGAAAGCTCTCCTCACACTCATCGGACCATCTGAATGGAGCACCCTTCTGGGTCAATCTGGTAAGTGGTGAAGCAATAGAAGAAAATCCCTCCACAAAGCGACGATAATAACCCGCCAACCCAAGGAAACTCCTTATCTCTGTAGCTGAGGACGGTCTGGGCCAACTCTACACCGCCTCAATCTTCTTCGGATCCACCTGAATACCCTCACTAGACACCACGTGCCCCAAGAAAGCTACCGAACCAAGCCAAAACTCACACTTGGAGAACTTTGCATAAAGCTTCTCCTCTCTCAACCTCTGCAACACAACCCTCAAATGCTGAGCGTGCTCCTCCTGGCTACGGGAATACACCAGGATGTCATCAATGAACACAATGACGAATGAATCAAGGTAAGGCTGAAACATGATGTTCATCAAATGCATGAACGCGGCTGGGGCATTGGTCAGCCCAAATGACATAACCAAAAACTCGTAATGATTATATCTGGTCCTGAAAGCAGTCTTCAGAATATCAGAATCCCGAATCTTTAGCTGATGGTACCCAAACCTCAAGTCAATCTTAGAGAACACCCAAACTCCCTGATACTGATCAAACAAGTCATCAATACGAGGCAAAGGATACTGATTCTTCACCGTAACCTTGTTCAGTTGCCTATAATCAATATACATGCGCATAGACCCATCATTCTTCTTCACGAACAACACCGGTGCACCCCAAGGTGACACACTAGGCCGAATGAACCCCTTAACTAGGAGTTCCTGGCTGCTCTATTAATTCTTTCAACTCTGTTGGGGCCATGCGGTAAGGTGGGATAGAGATAGGCTGAGTGTCTGGTAACAAGTCAATACCAAAATCGATGTCCGTGTCAGGTGGTATGCCTGGAAAGTCTGCAGGGAATACGTCCGAAAACTCACGGACCACAGGAACAGAATCAATAGAAGGAGTCTCACTACTAACATCTCTCACAAAGGCCAGATAAGACTCACATCCCTTCCCAATCATACGCTGGGCCTTCAGGTAGGAAATCACTCTACTAGGCACATACTCCACCTAACCTCTCCACTCAATCCTCGGCAGTCCAGGCATACCTAAGGTCACGGTCTTGGCGTGGCAGTCAATAACAGCATGGCATGGATATAGCCAATCCATGCGAAAAATCACATCGAAGTCAACCATGCTAAGCAATAATAGATCTTCCCGGGTCTCCAGACCCCCAATAGATATAACACAAGACCGGTACACCCGGTCCACCACAATAGTATCCCTCACCGGAGTCAACACATGAATAGATGAAATCAAAGACTCATGGGGAGTATCCAAGAAATGTGCAAAATATGATGAAACATATGAATACGTGGAACCAGGATCAAATAATACCAAAGCATCCCGGTGACAGACTGAGATAATACCTGTAATCACTGCATCTGAAACTATGGCATCTGGTCTGGCCGAAAGTGCATAGAAACGGGCCTGTCCCCCACCTGATCGACCTCCCCCTCTAGGGCGGCCTCTGATTGACTGGCCTCAACCCTTGGCTGCCTGAGCGGGTGGTGTAGACACTGGTGCTGAAGCTGGAGGCTGGCTCCTGTGCTGAAATGAACTACTAGAAAGGCGGGGACAATACCTCTTGATGTGACCCGGATCCCCACACTCGAAGCAACCCCTCTCAGCAAATGACGGTGGGGACTGAAGGGCACCCCTAGAACCAAAGTAGCTGCTAGAAGAGCCATGTGCTGAAGAACCCTGAATTGATGGTGGTCGGGATGAGCTCTGGGCTGGAAGTGCACTAAATGAGGAACGACCCGGGTGAGAGCTACGGGGGCCGTGTCCTGATGAAGCACCACTGTAAACTGGACGAGCTGGTTGAGGAGGCCTGAATGGACGGCCTCTGCTATACTGAGATTGACCTCCCGAGTGAACACCACCATAACTACCATATCCCTGAGGTCTCTTGGCCTCCTTCTCAACACGCTCCTGGCGGCGCACGGACTCAATCTCCCTGGCTATGTCAACTACCTCCTCAAAAGAAGTGCTAGATACCCTCTCCCTGGTCAGAAAAATCTGTAGCTGGTAAGTGAGACGATCAACAAACCTCCGGATCCTCTCTCTGTCTGTGGGGACTAGCCAGATGGCATGACGGGCTAACTCAGAGAACCTCATCCCATACTGCGTCACAGTCATGTATCCCTGATGCAACTGATCGAACTCTCTACGCAGCTCCTCTCTGCGAGACTGTGGTATATACTTCTCAAAAAAGAGAATGGAGAACTGGTGCCATGTAAGGGACGCAGCATCCGCGGGTCTACGCCTATCATAGGCCTCCCACCAAGCAAGTGCATCTCCTGAAAACTGGAAGGTAGTAAATGGGACCCCACTGGCCTCTAATATCCCTGTTGTGCGTAGTATCCTCTGACACTTGTCCAAGAAGGCCTGGGCATCCTCGCCCTTTGTACCACTGAAAGTCGGAAGCTGGAGTCTGCTGAACCTCTCCAACCTACGCTGCTCATCATCAGATAAAGTTGGGACCACATAATCCTGTACCGGAGATATCGGTTCCACTGGGAACTAGTATAAGTTCGTTGTGCTATTTGGGACTTGCTTGCAAAATTTAAGGTCATTCTGAGTTGATTTGATATGGTTCGGCATGAGTTTTGAAAGTTGGAAGTTCATCAGGCTTGAATTGAGGTGCGATTTGTAGTTTTGATATTGTTTGGTATGATTTGAGGCCTCGAGTATGTCCATGTTGGTGATTGGTTGGTGTGATTGGACGGAGTCCTGGGATCCTCGAGTCTGTTTCGGATGAGTTGCACATTTTCACTAAGATTTGGATGGCAGATTTTCTGGTGTTCTACTGTTCATCGCGATCATAAAGGTCGGATCGCGATCGCAAAGTGTAATTTAGGAGGCAGGTGGACTGAATTTCGTTCGCGTACTGATGGTCACAATCGTAGAGCATTGTCGAGCTGTGATCATCACGTTTGCGCCCTAGTAGTCGAGTTCACCTAGAGGGTGAGCTGGATGGAGCGCCAAGTTCATGGTCTTCGCATTCGCGTGTTATTGACTGCGTTCGCGTATGCCAGTTGGGGGTGAGCATTGCGTTCACGGGTGTCAGACCGCATTCGCGAAGAAGGATTCTGGGAGGAGTGTCATGACCCAATTTCGGAGCCGTGATGGCGCCTGTCGTGGAACCAGGCCAGCCACCTATCTAAACTAATCTAAGGCCACTTATCAAAGAAATTACCATTTTTAACAAGACTGAAATCAATAAAAATAGTAAGTTTGAATTTGAAAACAGTTTTACGAAAATCAAGAACCCAAATCCTACAAAACCCGGATGCAGTGTCACACAATCATGAGCTGCTAGTACATAATACCATCCGAAAAGAAATGACCGACATAGTTTGAATATAAATACGACAGGTAGAAAAGAAAGAGATGACGAGATCACGGTCGCCAGCTGCTACCTCGTCAACTCTGATGAACTGCTGCTACTCACTCACCAAAGTTTAATCTTCAATGTACCTGGATCTGCACACAAGGTGCAGGGGGTAACGTGAGTACACCAACTCAGTAGTAACAAAACCAAACTACGGGCTGAGAGGTAGTGACAGACTAAACCTCCGAAAATTTTGAACAACAATATATAACTTGGACATGACAGTAATATATCAGAAAATAAACAAGATGGATCAATTTATGCCTGTAGCCCTGCATACCAGCATGAATTCATATAGGATCAAGAATGATGTGTACTCAATAATCAAACTCTCATAAGGTGGTCCACTCAGTACTAGAATCTGGCCTTCCGGCCCAGGGAAAGTCCATCCCGGATATTACATAAACACAAGTGACACAGTCACCTAGTACTGAGGAAAAAGGCCGATCCAGCCCCACGGAGAAGATCCATCTCCGGAACATAAGCCCCATGGAGAAGGTCCATCTCCGGAACATATCACTCAGACAAGATCCATGTCCAGGGAAGATCCATCCCTCAATATTTGTGCGCTCACTGGGGGTGTAAAGACTCCGGAGGGGCTCCTATAAGCCCGAGCGCTATGTCAAGCCAACGAAGGCATGATTCCAGGATCGCTGCGGTGTGCAGTCCGACCTTGTAACTGTCTCAACCCACGCTCCAAGCCTCACTCAGTCAGTACCTTCCAGTCTCACTCACAATGTTCTAACATATGAAAAATCATCCCAAACAATGATAATATAGAATAAACTAGCAACTTATGAGACTGAAGCATGAAACATATACTATAACAGGACTGAGAACATGAAAACAATAATCACAGTTAGAGACATCAATAATTGACCGTTCCGGTCTGAACATATCGGCGTAAAACCTTAACATTTATACTTAGCATGATTTCTAATACGCTAAAGGTAAATGCAACCTTCACAGTACAAGTAACAACCGGAGATAACCTTTAGACAATGCCATGGGATGAGCCAGGTCACAATATTCAATTTACACCCACATGCCCGTCACTTGGCAAGTGTGTCACCTTTATTAATATCACAAATAAATAACTTGGGGTTTTGAACCCTCAATTCCAAGTTTGGAAGCGTTACTTACCTCAAAACCGGTTAATATACTACTCCGCAGTGCCCTTGTCTCTAAATTCGGCCTCCGAGTGCTCCAAATCTACCAACAATCAGATGAATATCATTATAATATGCTAAGGAACTAATCCCAATCAAAATTTATCAAAAATACTCAAAACTCCAGAAATTGGTCAAACCCGACCCCGGACCCACGTCTCAGAACTCGATACAATTTACACCACAAGGATCCTCGTCCTCGCACGAGTCTATACATACCAAGAACACTGAAATCGGAGTCTAAATGACCCCTCAAATTCCCATTTTAAAGCCTCTTAATCCCAAGCCCTAATTACCCAATTTGCACAGATTTCCCCCTAATTTTCCACTATAAATCCGTCCTTTAATCACATATAAACGAGTTTAGAGCCCAAAAACCTTACCTCAATGAAGCACTATCAGATTCCCTCTTCAAAAACCCTTCAAAGCTTCAAACCCGGATGAAATATTGAGAAAGATGGATCAAATTCGCGAAGGCATGTTTTTATACTCTCTAAACAGTGGTTCCGCACCTGCGGCCACTTAAGCGCACCTGAGGACCCGCACCTGTGAAGAACCCACAAAATCTCGGCCTCCGCACCTGCGCCCCCTTCTCTGCACCTGCAAAAATTGCAGGTGCGATACTCATCCCGCACCTGCGATCTTCCAATGAACCTCCCAAAATCCGCATCTGCGGAGCTCTGCTCGCTCTTGCGGGCCCGCACCTGCGGCCCAACTTTCGCAGGTGCGGTTACACCAGTACCAGCAGATGAAGCTGCATTTTACCAAGTCCAAAATCCCCGTTCACCATCCGAAATCAATCCCGAGCCTTTCGGGACCCCAACCAAATATACCAACACATCATAAATGATCATTCGAACTTAGTCGAGCCTTCAAAACATAAAAAACAACATCAAAACCCCAAAAACTCATCGATTTCAAGCCTATGAACTTTGAAAATTTTAAATTCCACCAACGATGCCGAAACTACCCAAAACAACTCCGATTGGCCTGAAATTATGCAGACATATCCAAAATGACATTACGAACATGTTCCAACTATCGGAATTCCATTCCGACCCCGATAGCCTATTTTTCACTGACGACCGGAAATCGCCAAAAACTAACTTTCGCCAATTCAAACCTAATTCTACACCGGACATCACAAAAATATTCCGAACACACTCCTAAGTCCCAAATCACCTAATGAATCTATCCAAGCCATAAAATCCGTATTCTGAGGTCGTTTACCAATAAATCAACTCCCGGTTGACTTTTCCAACTCTAAGGCTACGTTTAGAGACTAAGTGTCTCAATTTCTTCTATAACCACTCCGAACTCGAACTGACCAACTCTAACACATCATGAACAGTCTAACAAAGCTACGACAAGGCAAAAACAATAAAAATAATGCATGTTCTACGTAACAACCGACCGAGTCGTTACAAGGAGTTTGATTTGTTCTTCACGATCGCGAAGAGTGTCATGCGATCGCGAAGGGGACCATTGGGCATAATAATTTAAAGTACTCTATTTCGAGGATTTTGGTTATTTTATCATATTTTAAGTTAGAGAGTGCGTATTTGGACAATTTTGAAGGGGATTTTTATGATTTAGATTGCAGTAAGTATTTTGACTCGGATTCATTTATAGTTCATGATTTCAACCTTGAAATTAGTGATTGTTTGATGAATTGAATTGAAGAAATTGGGAATTTTAGTAAAACCTTTTCTAAAACATAAATTGATGATTTGAAGGCCGATTAGAGGTTAGAATTGGATGATATTGGTATGGTTGGGGTCGTAATTGAATAGGTGTTCGAAATTTGTGAGTTTTATCGAGTTCCGGGAGACTTTTTGATTCTTGTTCAAGATCGAAGCTTTATTATTTGAAATCATTTTGCTATGGCTTTTATTTATGATATTAAGTTAATTTGGCTAGATCGAGGCGTCTGGAGGCTGGTTCATGTGGGAAGGGCTTATTAGTGGATTGATTTAGCTTATTTGAGGTAAGTATCCTAACTAACTTTGTGCGGGGAAACTTTCCCATAGGATTTGGTCTAATTGAATTAATTGAATTGTGTGAACAACGTGTACATAAAGTGACGATTATGTACATGGGCGAATGTGTTGGTTATGACCATTTTTGACCCGAGGTTGCTTTTATTACTTTATCTTGATCGAGAAGTCTTTGTCTTACGTGATTTCACTTAGGTCGATTACTTGAGTTTATATTACATGATAGAGATCATGTTTTAGGTTTTTAGTCCCTTATTTGGCCAAGTTGCGCGTTTTTGCGATTCTTTCTAAGTTGGGTTAGCTATCATGCTTTTATTGTCACGCCCCAAGCCTGGACATGATAGAGATAAATGTTTTAGGTTTTTAGTTCCTTATTTGGCCAAGTTGGGCATTTTTGCGATTCTTTCTAAGTTGGGTTAGATATCATGCTTTTATTGTCACGCCCCAAGCCTGAAGAGGCGTAGCTCGCACCCGGTGCCGTGCTGGCCCAAGCAAACCGTTCTGTAACTCATGATCGTTTGACCAAAACTAGAACATACATAGGTCCAGTTGGTTGTTGAAATCATTCCTCTTGTAACTATCATGGGCCAACATGGATACAACTTATAATGTACAACTGTAAGTGGGAAAACATTGTATCAGCGAACCATCGTACTTAACACATGAATACATATGGGTCGTCAAGGTCTACGACATATTATATATAATGAACATGTGTCTACATAGTCTCTAAGAGTAATTGACATCAAAACATGGTCGGGGGAAGGGACCCGGCCAACCCATAAGTCTGTAGCAAAACTCTAACACGATAACTTATAGACTCGGCTGCACTCCGAATGAATTGGTCTTACCGATCCTTCTCTGAATGCTAACCTTGTCTACTATGAGGGCTCGTAAAAATGATTATCTATACCTGCAGGCATGAATGCAACATCCACAACAAAAGAACGTCAGTACGAATAATGTACCGAGTATGTAAGGCATGTAAATCAGTATATAAGGGACATGAAAGAAACATGGAGTAAAGGACTCAACATATAAGTCTTGATAGCTCTGTAAATCATTTACTATTTATATTATCATGCATATGCGTATAAATATCATATGATGCATAGGTATATGTGTACATAACATCATCAAGCCTCTAAGGGCACCCCATCATAGCATCTCGACCACTGTGGGCTAAGTCATTAACGTATACCAACTGATCAAGTGGTGGTTCGTATATAACACCATAACCATTCCTCATAACCTATATACATATAATCTACGCGTATATAACGCCATCTGGTCATGAGTCAATGTACATGTACAAATGAATGCATGCATAATGAAGCAAGTCAATAAGATCTCTTGGAATGCCATAAAATCATTATGCCTTTGATTAATATCATGAAATAAACTTTATCAACTTACGTATTTTCTAAGACCCATGAACAAATGATAGAATAATAGGACACATGGGGAATCAAGAACATAGGCACCCTTAGTGCTTCTATGAATAGAGACATTTATGAAAGTTCTGTGTTTGCTCGTTTCATTTGTATCATACAGATCATGCCAAAAGGAAAGAATGGATAGCCTTAACATACTTGATCTTAACCCACTTGCTCAAGAGATCAACTCGTATCCATTAAAATAAATCGACGCGAGTATAATCGTTATGTTTCTTCGCGTTCGCCTTAGTCGTAGGACTTAGTATTTTTTGTTGAGAAGAAATGTAATTTATCTTTTTAAAAAATACATAAAATGTCGTTGCCCATATTTTCCTAAAGAAAGCTTTCTCTACTTTAAGATGTTAAGAAAATGTGTAAAGTGTCTCTATGTATATATAATACCAATGTGCAGCACCTTCTATGTGTAACGACCCGGCCGGTCATTCCGTGAGATTAGCCCCGTTTTCTCTGTTTCTGCTTTATCATGTGTTGCTTAGCCTAATTATGTTGTGTTGGGTCGGTTGGTTCGGGTTCGGAGTGGCCGTGATGAGAATTGAGACACTTAGTCTCTTAAGTTAGCTTAATAGTTGGAAAAGTCAACCGAGAGTTGACATATAGGTAAACGACCTCGTAATGTAGATTTTAGGGCTCGAAAAGCTTTGTTAGGTGATTTAGGTCTTGGGGGTGTTGTCACGACCCCAAATCAATAAGCGCCGTGATGGCGCCTATCGTGAAACTAGGCTAGCCCGCTAACATAATGAAATCAACATTTTCCGTTTTGTATATATATAATCTCATATTCAAAATGATTCACCTTTTAAAACAAGATCAACAAGAATAACAACCAAAATGAACAAATCTAACACCGAACCAGACCTCTGGAGTCAACTGTCATGAGCATCTAAATAGTAATTACAATGTATAAAAATGTGACCTTGCTACTAATACAGGTCCAAAATTACTAAAAGTTGATGAAATGGGAAGGAAGGAAAGTAAGCTGTGGACGCTGAGCAGCTACCTCGATCCTTGATCGACTCCAAGGCACGTGAGAAGTCAATTAGCGAGCTGGCCCGGTACCTGGATATGCACACATAGGTGCAGGGAGTAACGTGAGTACGCCAACTCAGTAAGTAACCAAAGTAACTAAAAACACTTGAGTGCAATGACGAGCATTTACAAATCATAATTTCATAAAAACCGTAATTCAACTTTTATTAAAAAGGCTCAGTATAAAGGAGAGTGAGAAAAATAATAAGTTTCACAAAGTAACAGCCTTTCAGGCACAGTATCACTCATAACCAGGTCCCTCAGTCACTCGTGACTCCGCTATCAGTAATCCATGCTCACACTAAGCACTCTCAAACAAGTACCAGATATCCGCACAACTGCTGCAGCGTTGATGTGCCGGAGAATTCCGGCACATTTAATACCAATTGCTTAGATTTTAGCTCGTTTTAAATGCAATTGTCTGTTATACTTATGTAATTTTGATGTTTTGCAGTGCATGAAGCTTGAGGACCCAAAAATATGGAAATGAAATCAAAAAGCCGCAAAAGGGAAAGAAGAAGACAAAATACGGACCACAAACTTAACACGCGGACCGCATAATGCTCCAGGAAACTGCAAACCACAACAGATTGTTTGGCCAAATTCAAGCGAAGGAAATGCGGTCCATTATGCGACCGCATAACAAGTTTGCGGGCCGCATAATGGATCGCAAATCTCCAGTAGAAGTTGGTGAGATCAGAAATGTGATGGCAAGATGCGATCGCATATCAGCAATGCGGACCGCATAACCAATATGCGATGACTACCTGGAACCTAGGGTTGTGAAGATGCGATGGAAATGAAGAGTATGCGAACCTCATGTCTGTTATGCGACAGATATGCGGTCGCATAATTGACCTGGAAGGGTATTATTGTCCGAAAATGGCACCGATTTTTAAAACACTATAAATAGATTTATTGGGGTTTTGTGGGGGCATCTAGTCTGAAAAAGGAGCTACATTCCAAGGTTTTAATATTCCCATCTTTTGGAAGTTTGATAGTGAAGAATCTTGCACTTTGTAAGCTTTATGACATTTATTATTCTCATCTTTTTGTATTTTAGCATGTGTAGCTAGCTTTAAATACTAAGGTTGTGGACCCTAAATGGGTGTAATGTTAATGGGTGTTTAACCCTGAATATATATATAATGGTTGGTTGATATATATTTATTTCTTGTTCTTCATTTATTGTTGGTGGTTGCAAACATTAACAAGTGCCATTATATTCTTTCTTTACTTGGAAAATTGGGTTAGGGTTTGGTAGAAGTAAATATCAAAGACTCAAGACGTTAAACCTTTTTTAATAGAATCGCTTAGGAATAAGTGGGTTTTATTTGGCATAAATTGATTACTCTTAATTGCAACTCTTTTATATTTGGAAAAATCATAAAAAAGAAATACTACCCAACTATTGGAAAATATTGGGTGGTCATTTAGGAATCATTTGCATATCAAAAGGACCTTCCATTAGAAATATATCATATTAACACCGATAGCATTACATTTCATTGAAGGGGAAACAACCTTGGTTTAGTTTACCAAATTAATTACAATTTTATACAATCATATTTGTTACTAATTCACTCAATTACCATACAATCAATTACAATACTCTTGTTACTTTAACGGAATAGAAATACGATTTAAGTTAAGCTTCACACTACTCAAGTAAACTTTTCACGCCTATTCCCTGTGGGATTCTACCCCAACCTAGTTGGGTTACTATATTTGACATCGATCGCTTTAAACTATTTTAAGGTGTAATTTGAGCGTATCAGGCTTGCAGCCCGATCCACCTAAATATGCTGTGGCGTGCCCGATCCAATATATATAGTCGACTATGCTCACTAGGGGTGTACAGACTCCGGAGGGGCTCCTACAGCCCAAGCGCTATATTGATGCGGCGTGCAGCCCGATCCGATATACATACATATGCTGCGGCGTGCAGCCCGATCCATATAGTATCTGTTGCGGCGTGCAGCCCGATCCATAACTATCCTCACAAACTCGGCTCTCGTCCTCACTCAGTCTTACTCACAAGCCACTCGGGCAACTCATCTCAACATCACGAGACTCAGCCCAAAATACCTCACCATACTCTAAAACAATGTGATAACAGTGAAAATAGCAATAAGTAGTAAGCATGACTGAGTTCACAATTTATTTATCAAAATAGTGAGAGGACAGTGTGAAAATACCCCTGAGGGTCTAAACAGGTCGACACAAGGCCCCAAACATGGCATACAGTCCACAAAATAGTAAAAAGCTCTAAAATACACGATATTATATGATTCCAAATCAAACATGCGGCTTAATAGTCGCTATGGGACGGACCAAGTCACAATCCCTATCGGTGCATGCCCACACGCTCGTCACCTAGCATGTGCGTCACCTCATTTGTCAAAACAATGTAAAGTACTGGGGTATCATAACCTTGGGTCTAGAGTTACAATCGTTACTTACCTCAAAACGGTCCGAAAACTACTCTGCGATGTTCTTTCCCCTCGAATCGGCTCCCAAATATTCCGAGTCTATCAAAATCAGATTAATAACATCAAAATATGCTAGTGAGACGAAATCCATTCGAAAACTATCAAAATTAGGCACAAATTCCTGAAATTGGCCAAACCCAACCCCCGGGCCCATGTCTCGGGATTCAATAAGAAAATCACAAAACCGTAATACTCATTCACTCACGAGTCTATACATACCAAGAACATCAAATTCAGACCCCAATAGCCCTTTCAATTCCTTAATCAAAGTCTCCAATCTTTCCAAGCCCTAACCCCCAAATTAACACTGATATTTCTCACAAATTCACTCTAAACCTAAATTACATAGGAATGAGTTTTAGGTTCAAATATCTTACCTCAACGAAGTCCTCTTGATTTCCTCCTTCAAACCCCTCTCCCAAAGCTTAATCCCGGATGCAATATTGAAGAAAATGGCTCAAATTCACGAAGGCAAGTTTATATACTCTTCTTCCCAGTGGTCCCCCACTTGCGGCCACTTACGCGCACTTATAGACCCTCACCTGCGGTCCTAGGTGTGCACCTGCGGAAAACACTCAGATGCCCGACTTCCGCACATGCGCTCAACCTTCCGCACCTGCGGCTTCGCAGGTGCGGCAAAACCTTCGCACCTGCGGAACTCCTCCTGCCTGCCAAATCCCGCACCTGTGGAGATCGCACCTGCACGCATCCATCCGCAGGTGCGGCCACACCAGATGGGCAGCACCAGCAACACTTCAGCTGCATATTTCCAACTTCTAAGCTTCCGACGACCATCCCAAATCAAACCGAGCCCCTCGGGACCCCAACCAAAAACACAGACAAGTCATAAATGACTACCCGGACTTAGTCGAACCCTCGGAACATCCAAAATAACATCGAAACTCCAATTCAACCCATGATTCAAGCCTAAGATTCCTAAAACTTTCGAAAATCACCAACGATGCTGAAACTAACCAAAACACCTCCGAATGACCTGAAAATTTGCACACACGTCCATAATCACACTATGAACCTGCTCTAACTGCCGAAATTCTATTCCGACCCCGATAGCTTGTTTCCACTGCCGACCGGAAATCGCCAAAAACCAATTTTCGCCAATTTAAGCCTAATTCTGCACCGAACATCAAAACCACATTCCGAACACACTCCTAAGTCCCAAATCACCTAAAGAATCTATCCGAGCCATAAAATCCACAATCCGAGGTCGTTTACCATTAATTCAACTCCTCGTTGACCTTTTCAACTATTAAGCCAATTTAAGAGACTAAGTGTCTCAATCCTCACTACGACCACTCCGAACCCGAACCACCGGACTCCAACACATCATAAACAAACTAAACAATGCATGACAAGGCAGAAACAGGAATAATTGGGAAAATTCTACGGAACGACCGGCCGGGTCGTTACATTCTCCCCCTCTTAAGCAAACGTTCATCCTCGAACGGGTCTAGAAACATACCTGGAGTCTCAAACAAATGAGGATATCTGCTCCACATTTCCTGCTCGGTCTCCCAACTTGCCTCCTCACTGGCTTCCCTCTCCACTGCCCCTTCACTGAAGTTATATCCTTATACCTCAACTTTCTGACCTGACGACCCAAAATAGCCACCGGCTCTACCTCATATGACATATCACTCTTAAGATGAACTGTGCTGAAGTCTAAAACATGAGATGGGTCACCAATATACTTCCGGAGCATCAAAACATGGAACACCGGATGAACACTCGATAAGCTGGGTGGCAAAGCAAGTCTATAAGCCACCTCCCCAATCCTGTGAAGCACTTCAAAAGGCCCAATGAACCAGAGACTCAGCTTGTCCCTCTTCCCGAACCTCATAACACTCTTTATGGGTGACACCTTCAGCAATACCTTCTCTCCCTCCATGAATGATACATCCCGGACCTTCCGGTGCGCATAGCTCTTCTGCCTAGACTGCGCCGTGCGAAGTCTCTCCTGAATCAACGTCACCTTATCCAACGCATCCTGGATCAAGTCTGTACCCAATAGCCTAGCCTCGCCCGGATCAAACCAACCAACCGGAGATATACACCTTCTACCATATAAAGCCTCATACGGAGCCATCTGGATACTGGACTGATAACTATTATTATATGCAAACTCCGCGAGTGGCAGAAACTGGTCCCATGAACCTCCAAAATCAATGACATAGGCACGCAACATGTCCTCCAAGATCTGAATAGTACGCTTTGACTGCCCGTCGATCTGAGGATGGAACACTGTGCTCAACTCAACTTGAGTTCCCAACTCTCTTTGCACGGCGCTCCAAAACTGAGATGTGAACTGAGTACCTCTGTCGGAAATGATAGAAACTGGAACCCCATGCAATTGGACAATCTCTCTGATATAAATATCTGCTAATCGCTCTGAAGAATATGTAGTACCAACAGGAATGAAGTGCGCGGAGTTGGTCATCCGATCCACAATAACCCATATAACATCAAATATCCTCAAAGTCTATGGGATCCCAACTACAAAGTCCATGGTGATCCTCTCCCACTTCCACTCCGGAATATCTAACCTTTAAAGTAATCCACCTGGCCTCTGGTGCTCATACTTGACCTGCTGGCAGTTGAGACACCGAGCTACAAACTCAACAATATCCTTCTACATCCGCCTCCACCAATAATGTTGTCTCAAATCCTGGTACATCTTCGCGGCACCCGGATGTATGGAATACCGCGAGCTATGAGCCTTTGCTAAAATCAACTCTCGAAGACCATCAACATTGGGCACGCAAATCCGGCCCTGCATCCTCATGACCCCATCATCACGAATAACTACATCCCTGGCATCACCTCGACGGACCCTTTCCTGAAGAACTAGCAAGTGTCGGTCATCATACTGGCGTGCTCTAATCTGATCATAAAGAGAAGACCTGGAGGCTACACAAGCCAATACCTGTGGGGGCTCTGACAAATCCAATCTCACCAACTGACCCGCTAAAGCCTGAACATCAAGTGCCAAAGGTCTCTCTATCGCTGGAAGGTAAGCTAGACTCCCCAAAATCTCTGCTCTGCGACTTAGGGCATCGGCCACTACATTGGCCTTCCCCGCATGATATAGAATAGTGAGGTCATAATCCTTGAGAAGCTCCAACCATCTCCTCTGCCGCAAATTCAGATCCTTCTTCTTAAGCAGATACTGCAAACTACGATGATCAATGAAAATCTCACAATGCACTCCATACAAATAATGACGCCAAATCTTCAAGGCGTGGACAATGGCTGCTAGCTCAAGATCATGCACTAGATAATTCTTCTCGTGCACCTTCAATTGTCGGGACGCGTAGGCAATCACCCTACCGCCCTGCATCAATACCTCTCCAAGGCCAACTCTCGAGGCATCACTGTACACTGTATAAGAACCTGAACCCGTAGGCAAAACCAACACCGGAGCTTTAGTCAAAGATGACTTGAGCTTCTGGAAGCTCTCCTCACACTCCTCAGTCCACCTGAACTGAGCACCCTTTTGGGTCAGTCTGGTCATAGGTGCTGCAATAGATGAAAATCCATCTACAAAACGGCGATAGTACCCTGCCAAACAAAGGAAACCGCGAATCTCGGCAGATGACGATGGTCTAGGCCAATTCTGCACCGCCTCCACCTTCTTCGGATCTACCTTGATCCCATCACAAGACACCACATGGCCCAAGAATGCCACTGAATCAAGCCAGAATTCACACTTTAATTTTTTTTGCATAAAACCTCTTCTCCCTCAGAGTCTGAAGCACAACTCTCAAATGCTGCTCATGATCCTCCCGAGATCGGGAATATACCAAGATGTTGTCAATAAACACGATGACGAAGGAATCAAGATAAGGCCGAAACACACTATGCATCAAGTGCATAAAGGCTGCTGGGGCATTGGTCAGCCCGAATGACATGACAAGAAACTCATAATGACCATATCTAGTCCTGAAGGTAGTCTTCGGGATGTTAGAATACCGAATCTTCAACTGATGATACCCGGATCTCAAGTCAATCTTAGAGAACACTCTGTCTCCCTGAAGCTGGTCAAACAAATCATCAATGTGAGGCAAAGGATACCGGTTCTTCACCGTAACCTTGTTCAGCTGCCGATAATCAATACACATGCGCATATAACCATCCTTCTTCTTCACAAACAACACCGATGCACCCCAAGGTGACACACTAGGCCGAATGAACCCCTTATCTGGGAGTTCCTAAAGATGCTCTTTCAATTTCTTCAACTCCACTGGTGCCATACGATACGGTGGAGTAGAGATAGGCTGGGTGCCTAGCACCAGGTCAATACCAAAATCCATGTCCCTGTCAGGTGGCATGCCTAGCAGGTCTGCAGGGAACACGTTCGGAAAATCACGGACCACAGGAACAAAATCAATAACAGGAGTCTCACCACTAACATCCCTCACAAAATCCAGATATGATAAACATCCCTTCTCAACCATACGCTGAGCCTTCAAGTAAGAAATCACCCTGCTAGGCACATACTCAGTAAAACCTCTCCACTCAACCCTCGAAACTCCAAGCATAGCCAATGTCACGTTCTTAGCGTGACAATCAAGAACAACATGCCACAGAGATAGCCAATCCATGCCCAATATCACATCAAAATCAACTATGCTAAGTAACAATAGGTCTACTCGGGTCTCCAGACCCCCAATAGATGCCACACACGACCGATACACACGGTCCGCAATAATATTATCGCCCAACGAAGTCAACACACATGAATAGACGTAACTAAAGACTCACAGGGCATATCCAAAAAATGGGCAAAATATGACGAAACATAAGAATATGTGGAACCAGGGTCAAATAAGGCCAAAGCATCTTGGTGACAGACTGAGATAATACCTGTTATCACTGCATCGGAGGCCATAACATATGGCCTGGCTGGAAGTGCATAGATACGGGCCTGACCTCTACCTGCTCGACCCCCTCTAGGGCGACCTGTAGCTGACTCACTCCCACCCCTAGCTGCCTGGGTGGGTGGTGAAGTAACTGGAGCTGAAGTCGAAGGCTGGCTCCTCAACTGAGATGAACCTCGAAGAAGATGAGGACATTGCCTCCTCATATGCTCGAACTCTCCGCACTCATAACAACTCCTTGGTGCAGGAGACGATGATTGAAGGGAACCCCTAGAACCAGAATAACCACCCGAAGAACCATGCATGGAGGAACCCTGAAAAGATGGTGCCCAGGGTAAACTCTAATCTTGGAGAGCACTGAATGACGAACGGCCTGGATGAGAACTACGGGGACCCTTCCCCGATGATGCGCCACTATAAGTTGGGCGAACTGGCTGAGGAGGCCTAAATAGGCGACCTCTACTGTGCTAAAACTACCCACTGAAAGGAGCACCACTGAAACTGCCAGATCCCCGTGGCCTCCCTCTCCTCTCACTCCTGGCGGCGAACTGACTCAATATCTCGAGCAATATCAACAACTTGCTCGAAGGTAGCACCTAATACTCTCTCCCTAGTCATCAAAATACGGAGCTGGTAAGTGAGGCCATCCACGAACCTCCTGATCCTGTCCCTATCAGTAGGGACTAACTCAGTAGCATGATAAGACAACTCTGAAAACTGCATCTCATACTGCGTCACTAATAGCTCTCCCTGACATAGCTGCTCAAACTGCCTACGTTGCTTCTCCCGGTGAGACTGGGGAATATACTTCTCCAAGAAGATAGTGGAGAACTGTTTCCAGGTGAGGGGTGCTGCTCCAACATGCCTACGCCTCTCATAAGACTCCCACCAAGTGAAAGCAACCCTAGAAAACTGAAAAGTAGCAAACGAGACCCCACTGGTCTCCAGAATCCCAGCAATACGAAGCATCCTCTGACACTTATCCAGAAAACCCTGGGCATCCTCACCCTCAGCGCCACTGAATGTCAGAGGCTGAAGTCTACTAAACCTCTTCAGCCTGCGTTGCTCGTCATCTGGCATAGCTGGAACCACGAAATCCTGAATTGGAGCCACCGGTTGGGCTGGAACTGCCCCCAGTGTCTGAAGGCCCTGAATAACCTGCTTAGGTGTCCGGGCAGCTGGAGTCTGAGTGCCTCCCCCGGCCTGAGATGTAGCGGCAGTAGTAGATACAATGATTGCCTGAGCAAGGCTGGTACATACGGTCAAGATCTGAGCTAGAGTCTCTTGAAGACCCGAAATAACAACGGGCATTGCCGGTGTCTGAGTGTGTCCCGCTAGAATATCCGCGGCGGGAACCTGATCCTGAATGTTAGGTGGATTCACTGGTACTGCCCCGACTGCTGCACGGGCTGGTCCCCTACCTCTACAACGGCCTCGACCGCGACCTTGACCTCTCGCTGGTCTAGTTGGTGTCTTGTCACCCTGATCGGTAGTGCGTGTCCTCACCATCTGTGAGAGAATGAAACAATAGAAGTTTTGATTTCCAAAATCAACAAGATGGCACGACAGAATTCAAGAAGATGAGATTCTTCCTAAGGGTTCTGTAGCCTCTCGAAGATAAGTACAGACGTCTCCGTACCGATCTGCAAGACTCTACTAAAACTGCTCATGACCATTGATTCCTATGTAACCTAGTGCTCTGATACAACTTGTCACGACCCTAAATCAATAAGGGCCGTGATGGCGCCTATCGTGAAACTAGGCTAGCCCGCTAACACAATGAAATCAACATTTTCCGTTTTGTATATATATAATCTCATATTCAAAATAAGATTCACCTTTAAAAACAAGATCAACAAGAATAACAACCAAAACGAACAAATCTAACACCGACCCAAACCTCCGGAGTCAACTGTCATGAGCATCTAAACAGTAATTACAATGTATAAAAATGTGACCTTGCTACTAATACAGGTCCAAAATTACTAAAAGTCGATGAAATGGGAAGGAAGGAAGGTAAGCTGTGGACGTTGAGCAGCTACCTCGATCCTTGATCAACTCCAAGGCACGTGAGAAGTCAACGAGCTGGCCCGGTACCTGGATATGCACACAGAGGTGCAGGGAGTAATGTGAGTACGCCAACTCAGTAAGCAACCAAAGTAACTAAAAACACTTGAGTGTAGTGACGAGCATTTACAAATCATAATTTCATAAAAACCGTAATTCAACTTTTATTAAAAAGGCTCAGTATAAAGGAGAGTGAGAAAAATAATAAGTTTCACAAAGTAATAGCCTTTCAGGCACATTATCACTCATAACCAGGTCCCTCAGTCACTCGTGACTCCGCTATCACTATTCCATGCTCACACTAAGCACTCTCACTCAACAAGTACCAAATATGCACACAACTACTGCGGTGTGCAACCCGATCCACCTAAAATATATTGCAGTGCGCAGCCCGATCCAAATAACATTTTCTGCAGCGTGCAACCCAATCCAATATATATAGTCGACTGCGCTCACTAGGGGTGTATAGGATCCAGAGGGGCTCCTACAGCCCAAGCGCTATATTACTGCGACGTGCAACCCGATTCGATATACATACATATGCTGCGACGTGGAGCACGATCCATATAGTATATGCTGCGACGTGCAGCCCGATCCATAACTATTCTCACAAACTCGGCTCTCGGCCTCACTCAGTCATACTCATAAGCCACTCGGGCAACTCATCTCAACATCACGGGACTCAGCCCAAAATACCTCACCATACCACAATTCTGCTGACAGCGGTGGGGCAAGGCCATAATTTTCGCTGCAATGGAATTATTCCGCTGGCAACGGTGATGGGTCGTGAGGCGCGTATAAATACAGTCCCTCTTTCATTATTTTACCACTTTTCAAAAATAACAAAACCCTAGAACGGAAGAGGCAATTTTTCCAAAATATATTCTTCCCCAAATCATAGGTAAGTGATTTCTAACTCATCTCTTTCAATCCTTAACCACTTTTTACAAGAATTCACCCTAGAATCTATAATTTTTCATGGTAGAATTAGGGATTTGTGGGAAAACCTAATAATCCCATGATTTTTCGATAAATTTAATTCCTTTGACAATAGTTAATGATATTAAACTCAATTATGATTAGATACGAGGGAATTGAAGGCAAATTCTAAAGGAAAAGTTGTGATTGAGCAAAGAGTGGCCTCCTGAATTGAGGTAAGTTCTTGGTTTAACCTTGACTTGAGGGAATAGGAATCTCCAACCTAAATGCTATGTGAATTTGCATGTGTGTGGTGTATAGGTGAGGTGACGAGCATCTATGCACCACTAAATTATTTGTTGAACATGATCCCTTTCCTATTCCCAACTTATTCGATTCCTGGTTTAATTGTTTGCATGATTTTTATGCCTCCATGTCTACTGGTTTTCATCAACTTGTTTTTAAGTATGGTTTTAAGTAATTCAAAAGTGTTAGTTGTTACCTTGGATTCATTGTGATATATGAAAGGTTGAGCTAGTTGACAGTATTCTACGATATATATATATTCCGACTGGTTTCATTGTGAAATGATGATTGATGAAGTTTATGAGTAGTTCAACTTTTTGTTTACAATTGTTGAGACAAAATTAGTGTGAAAGACATTGACTTGAATTGTGGAATCTCTTATAAATAAAGTGATGTGATTGTCTAGTGGGAGCGGGTTGCACGCCGCAACAAGGAGTGATAAGGGTGGACAGGTGGGATCGGGTTGCACGCCGCAATAGGAGAAATAAGGGTGATAAATAAACAGGGAGGAGCAATAAGGGTGGACATGTGAGAGCGGGTTGCACGCCACAACAAGGAGAAATAAGGGAGAACACGTATGATTTACTGATTTCAAACACAAAGATTTGGAAAACTTTCTGTTTTACTCTATTGTTTCTCATATTATGCCCTTGTGGTTATTTTAAAGTGGAATTTCGAAAATTTGGGAACTTATGAGAAAATTTGTTATAGTTGAGACCTGGAAAAGGTGGCTGAGTTATTTTTATTTATTGCTGCAGATATTGTGTCATTTAGTTTAGAATTTCCTTTCTTGCTTTATTATATATGGTTCACGGGTTATGTTATAAATGCCTCGCCATAGCCTCATCACTACTTCGTCGAGGTTAGGCTCGACACTTACTCAGTACATGGGGTCGGTTGTACTGATACTACACTCTGCACTTTTTGTGTAGATCCAGGTTCCGGTCAAAGCTGATCCTTTGAGCATAATTGAGCATTTACACGGAGACATGAGGTAGATCTGCTGGCGTCCGCAGAATCCTGGAGTCTTCTCCTATTTATTTAGATATTGTTTTATTTCATTCAAAACAGAGATACATTTCTTTCAGCCCATTTATTTGTAGTATTCTTTAGTAGTTCGTGAATTGTGACACCAGACCCTGGGTAGTTTTATGGTTATTATTGGCTCGTGGTTCGAATATTATTCCAAACACTATTTATGATATCCGTTATTAGAAAGTATTAGATTTCGTACTTATTTTAATTTTTTTATTCGTGTTTAAGAAAATACTCAAAGAAAATGGTCAATTAAGTTCTAACATTGGCTTGCCTAGCAAGTGTGGTATTAGACGCCATCACAATCCCGAGGGTTGGAAATTTCGGTCGTGACAAGTTGGTATCAGAGCACTAGTTTGCTTAGGTCTCACAATTCACGAACAAGCTTAATAGAGTCTAAAGGATCGGTATGGAGACATCTGTCTTATCTCTCATAGGCTATAAAGTTAGGAACAAACTCAATTTTTATTTCTACTATATCATGCAATTCTTGATATCCCAAATACTGATAGAAATCTTCTATTCTCTCGCATATGGAGAGGACGCGTGCTTCTTCTTCTTCCACTGACCAACAATCCTGTCTTCCAGCAGCAGCGGCAGCTCCCACTAGGGGCAGAGGCCGAGGCCGAGGTAGGGGCAGAACTCAGCCCGTTGCTCATACAGAAGCCCCAATTACGGAGCCTCAGATTGATATTAATGAAGAGGTTCCAACTCAGATCGTTCCAGTGGGACCAACTCAGGTCTCAGGGGGTTTATTGCTACCCCAATGCTTCAGGATGCCTTGGTCCGATTAGTAGGCCTTATGGAGAGCGTAGCCCAGACATGCACACTCCCTGTGGTAGCAATCGTATCTTAGGCTGGAGGAGGGGTCCATACTCCTGACCCACACTCCTGATCACACTACTCCTCAGGTTCAGACCCCAGCAGCTAATCCGGTTAGGGTAATTCAGCCAGTTGCTACAGCGCCGCTCGTTTATGGGGCAACTATGTCCACCGATGCTTTGTGAAGATTGGAAAAGTTCATTAAGCTTTTCCCTGTTCACTTCAGTGGTGCTACTTCAGAGGACCCTCGGGAATATCTTGATAGCTGTCATGAGGTCCTTCGAAATATGGGCATTTGGAGACCAATGGGGTCGATTTTTCTACTTTTCAGATGGCTGGTTCCGCCAAGAAATGGTGGAGGGATTACTTGTTGACTATACCAATTGGGTCACCTACTCTGACTTGGGATCAGTTTTCACACCTCTTCTTGGAGAAGTTTTTGCCTGTTACTACTAGAGAGAAGAATCGTCGTCAGTTTGAGCGACTTCAGTAGGGCAGCATGACTGTCACCCAATATGAGAATCATTTTGTGGACTTGGCTCGACATGCTATCCTTTTGTTACCCACAGAGAGGGAGAGGGTCAGGAGATTTATTGAGGGCCTTGCTAAGCCCATCAGGTTGCAGATGGACAAAGCGACAAGGATCAAGATTTCTTTTCAGGATGCGGCTAATGTGGCCGGGAGAGTTGAGACAATTCTCGGGATGGGAGGTCAGGGTTCAGATAAGAGACCTCGCCATTCCGGTGGATTCAGTGGTGCCTCATCTGGAGGCAGGGTTAATTTCAGTAGAGGCCATTCTTCCAGGCTATTCCATTCAACATTTCAGGCTTCACATGGTACGTTAGGTGGTCGTGGTTCTTATATGCCTCCTTCCGCTCAGCCAGTCTACAGGGCACCATCAGCTCCTATCAGAGCACCTCCTCTGCAGAGTTATTATTGAGGTCAGCCGGCTCGTAAGGGTCAATCTCTATATCATGAGGGATGCTTTGAGTGTGGTGAATATGGGCATGTTCAGAGAGCTTGTCCGAGACTTTTGGGTAATCAATATCAGTACCAGGGTTCTCGTGCTATAGTTCCAGCACCACCTGCCCAACCAGCCAGGGGTAGGGGTCAAGTAGCCAGAGGTAGGGATCAGATTATTAGAGGTGGAGGTCAGGCCGTTAGGGGCGGAGGCCAGCCCGCTATAGGAGGAGGTCCGCCTATTATAGGTCCTCCCAAAGACATAGTTCAGGGTGGTAGAGCCCAACTCCGATTGTATGCATTTCCAGCTAGACCCGAGGCGGAGTCCTCCGATGCTGTCATTACAGGTATCATTTCAGTTTGCAATGGAAGTGCCTCAGTTTTGTTTGATCTGGGGTCTACTTATTCTTATGTGTCATCATATTTTACCTCGTATTTGGTTGTACCCCGCGATTCCTTGAGTGTTCCTATTTATGTGTCTACGTCGGTGGGGGATGCTATTGTGGTAGACCGTATGTATCGTTCGTGTGTAGTAGTCATTGAGGGTCTTGAAACTAGTGTAGACCTTTTGATTCTTAACATGGTCGATTTTGATGTTATATTGGGCATGGATTGGTTGTCACCTTATTATGCCATCTTGGAATGTCACGCCAAGATAGTTACGTTAGCCTTGCCAGGGTTACCTCGATTAGAGTGGAAAGGGACTCCTGGTCATTCTCCTAGCAAAGTGATTTCTTATGCCAAGGCTTGTCGCATGGTTGAAAAGGGGTGTTTGGCTTATTTGGCTCATATTCGTGATTCAAAGGCTAAAGTTTCTTCTATAGATACATTGCCTATTGTTCGCGAGTTTCCCGAGGTGTTTCTGCATACCTGCCGGGGATGCCACCCGACAAAGATATTAATTTTTGCATCGATGTAACTCTGGGCACTCAGCCCATTTCTATTCCTCCATACCAGATGGCCCCACCAGAATTGAAAGAATTGAGCAGTTGCAAGACTTGCTTGAAAAGGGTTTTATTAGACCGAGTGTCTCGCCCTGAGGTGCATCAGTTTTGCTTGTAAAGAAGAAGGATGTCTCGATGAGGATGTGTATAAATTACCGGCAATTGAACAAGGTTACTGTCAAAAATAAATATCCATTGCTGATAATTGATGATTTATTTGATCAGCTTCAGGGTGCCATTGTGTTTTCGAAAATTGATTTGAGATCTGGTTACCATCAGTTGAAGATTAGGGCATCCTATGTTCCTAAGACAGCCTTTCGAACGAGGTATGGGCACTATGAATTTTTGGTGATGTCTTTTGGGTTGACTAATGCTCCAGCAGCCGTTATGGACTTGATGAATCGGGTTTTCAAGCCTCATATGGATTCTTTCATAATTGTATTCATTGATGATATTCTGATATACTCCCGCAGACAAGAGGAGCATGAACAACACCTATGTATAATGCTCCAGACTTTGAGGGAAAATCAGTTGTATGCAAAATTTTCAAAGTGTGAGTTCTGGTTGGATTCAGTAACTTTCTTTGGTCATTTCGTATCATCGGAGGGTATTCAGGTAGATCCTAAGAAGATAGAGGTAGTCAAGAACTGGCCTAGACCTACTACAGCCATGGAAATCAGGAGCTTTTTGGGTTTGGTGGGTTACTACCGTCGTTTTGTGGAGGGGTTTTCATCTGTATCAGCCCCAATGACCAAATTGACTCAGAAAGGTGCCCCATTTAGATGGTCGGATGAGTGTGAGGCGAGATTTCAGAAGCTCAATACAGCCTTGACTTCAGCACTGATCGGCGCCCACCTACACTACTAAATAGTAGCAAGATGAGGAACAATGCAGGTTTTACCCGAACGGGTCGGGATCGAATCCACAGGGAGTTACGATTGTGGGAGTTGAGTTCCTA
>MDKH01226003.1:0-34223 GCA_005239495.1 Nicotiana undulata | reverse complement strand
TTACTATTAACAAATAAATTTGGTCCAAAAAATAATCTCTCAATCGATCATTTGACCAAATCCGAATCCGAATCCGAGGCCGAGGCCGAGCCGAGCGAGCGACGACGACGACACGAGGCTTGCTTTCTTCTCAACTCTTTATTAGCTAGAAGAAGAGCAATTTCTTATATACCTATCAAAAGTCTTTTCCTCTTCCTATGTGGGACAATTAAGGAGGGAAACTCAAATATTACTCAAATATTTTATTTTCTCCTCCATTTCCCATTCACCCATTTTAAGCATTAATATATCATTAAATACTTAAAATCCCAACAGATAGAACATATTTTTTTCTACTGGTACGATATCTCTTGATCTATTAGATTAAAGGATCCACATGGACATTGAAAGAAGAAACCATACAAAGTCAAAATTGTAAATAAAATAATTCAAGTTGGATACAGTAGAAATTGGGGTTACCTGATTTCACTATTTGATAGAGACTGGGATATTGCATAGGAAAGCTGAGACGACGAGTCCGAAATCGAAGCCTCTTTCTAAATCGAGGTTGATATCAATCGAGGCCAGAAGAGACAGATTTCGAGTAATATCGGGATAATTTTGTAACGGAAAAGGCGAGATATCCGCGTAAAATACTTAACAAGAACAAGCGTAAAATAGTGTGTGTTATCGGAACCAGTATTGAATAATCACCAATATCCTTAACCCCACGATGGGCGCCAAACTGTTTACCCTAAAATTTGGATAACAATTAAACTTATATCGTGGTTTTAAGGATATGTGATTTTACCCATTACCAATTAATAAACGAGAAGATAAATGAATGAATTAAACTATAAGATAAATCAAACCAGTGCGCAAGTTGAATCTCGGCCTCGAATTGATGTATTCTCGAGGTGATAGTAGCGCAAGAACGATAAAGATAGAACAATTCTGATGGACAGTAAGTAGATCAATAAGTAAGAAAGAAATGATTGTATATATATTTCTCAGCGAGCAATGATGCGTACAAATTAATGAAACTCCTCTTTATATAGTAGAGGAATCCTAATTATGGTATACTTCTAATTATAAAAGTAAATCATATAAACAGTTGATTAAGCGCTATAGATTTGATTAGTTCCTTTTCCGTTACAAAGTTGTCCCGATATTACTCGAAATCTGTCTCTTCTGGCCTCGATTGATATCAACCTCGATTTAGAAAGAGGCTTCGATTTCGGACTCGTCGTCTCAGCTTTTCTATGCAATATCCCAGTCTCTATCAAATAGTGAAATCGGATAACCCCAATTTTTACCGTATACAACCTGAATTATTTTATTTACAATTTTGACTTTGTATGGTTTCTTCTTTCAATGTCCATGTGGATCCTTTAATCTAATAGATCAAGAGATATCATACCAGTAGAAAAAATATGTTCTATAAATATATACTCAATTAGATAAAATGAGACTTCATATTCTTTTCGAAATATCTATATCGATTATATAATAATGTTAACAGTAATCATGTAATAGTTGCTTCATCCTTGAATTGAAAGTAAATTTCTTAAAATTAATGTAACCTCTCTTAAGATCAATGATGCCTCAATGAGAAATAAATAAATTGATTATATTATCAATAGAAAAAGAAATATATCATAAATAATTAACTATTAAAAAAATGGCAACTTGTTTAGATATGTTTTTAGGAATGGAAGAAAATATGTTTCCTTCTTGAAAATGTATTTTCCTCTATTACTTAAGTTAGAATTTTTGGAACTTCAAATTGTGTTGACCATATTACACCTCCCTATTTCTGGAATGTCCATTTCACCTTTTTTTCGTGTTAACGTAGATTAATGAAAGTGAAAGTGAAAAAACAGAAAAAGATACACATCACACACATATATATAGGGATGATATAGAGATAAAGTACCAAAATTGAGTTCGAGATGAATAAGGATTCTGAGTAAAACTCTTGGGATGCAGGGAATTAAAGTGTATACAATAGAAGTATAAGGGGGTTTTGAGTTAGTTACAAAATCAGTTAAGTAGTTTGTAGGATATTTTGCCAGCTGGCAATGCACTGTCAGTTAGTTAGTGCACAGTAACACATTAGCACTATAAGGCAGCATTGTATTAAACGACCCTTTTCATACAGAATACAAATTGAATTTTTCTTCTTATTCATTTCTTTGTTTCTCTCGTTAGCTAGAATCTAACATGGTATCAGAGTGGACATCGCAAGGAATGTAATTCCGATCGATTTCCGTCGAGATTCAAGTTTTCCGGCAAAATTCAGAGTCAGGGAATTCTACGACTCCGAGCTCAATTTCTAACAGCCATGGCGGATAATGAAGTCACTTCATTAGATCATAATCATCAACTATTTTTGCAAGCTTCAGATGCTCCAGGACTTGTTTTAATAACTCTCAAGCCCACATGTCCAGAAAATTAAGCACCGTGGAGCAGGGCGATGAAATTGGCACTCCGGGAAAAGAGCAAGCTTGGATTTGTGGATGGATCATGTGTAAAAAGCATGTACAAAGGTAAATTAACAGAGCAATGGGATAAATGCAACGCGATTGTTCTCTCATGGATTGGTAGTATTATTTCTAATGAATTGATGCCTATCATCGTATATTTGAAAGAAGGTGTGGGCTGATTTTCAGGAGAGATTTGCTATTGCGACTTTGATATAGGAAACTGTCTGGGTTACTAGTTACTATTCTAAGATGAATGACCTATAGGATGAACTAGATGTAATAGCACCTCTAGCCTTATGTGATTGTAAGGAATCTATACCTTCTGTAGAGCTCTTGAAGAACATACGTCTATTGCAGTTTGTCATGGGACTAAATGAAAGCTATGGTAATATTAGAAGTAATGTTTTGTATAAAAGACATGTAATCACTGTGAATGAAGCCTATGCAATAGTCACACAAGAAGAAAGCCAAAGATCCCTGGGGTCACAGACACATTAAAGAATTCACTCACAATGATGGCAGAAAAGAGTCATGAATTCAGACCTAAGAGGCTATGATTAATCTGTGATTATTGTGGTTATAAAGGACACCTCAAGGAAAATTGTTACAATATAGTGGGATATCCACCAGATTTCAAAAGCAAGAAGAAAGGTCAAAACTAAATGGGAGGACCTATGTAAACAATGCAACCACCAGTGAGGAAAAGCAGGAGGCTATGCTACCAACACAAGGAAATTTTGTTAAAGAGGACCAATACAAATCATTGGTGAATTTGTTGCAGAAAACCACCACAAGTGATTGTTCCACAAACACTGCATGTATTATCGCTTTAATGACAAATGTAGCTGTTAATTATCATGTTTTGATAGTGGACTCTGGTGCAAATCACCATGTGACACTTTGCAAGAATGCCTCAAGTAATCTTAAAAGGGCAGAGCATAGAGCAGATGGAGTACAATTACCAACATGCAATAAGTAGACATAACACATACAGGAGATGCAGTAGTCTTAGGAGATAAAACTATTTAAGGATTTCTATATGTGCCAGAATTTAATTTTAACCTATTATCAGTATCAAAACTCACTAGACAGTTGTGTTTCTCAGTTGGCTTTTACCCTGATTTCTGCATATGTCAGGGGCTTTACAATGGCAAGGTGATGGGGATTGGTAGAGAAAATAATGGATTGTACCTGATAAAAGAGAATTTTCCAATACCAGCAACAAGTTTTCTGAAGGAATATGGAGAAACAATATTATTGCATTTGAGACTAGGCCATGCATTAGCAAAGTCTATGCAACATATTTTAGTGTTGAAGAATAAGATACATACTGGAGTGCAGGACGATTGTGAAGTATGCCCTTTAGCAAAGCAATGTCGATTACAATTTCCTACTAGTAGTACTAGGTCAAGTAGTTGTTTCCAGCTTGTACACATGGATGTTTGGGGACCTCGTAAAGCACCTACATATGAGAAGAAGCTTTACTTTGTTACAATAGTAGATGACAATAGCAAATTTTCTTGGGTATGCTTAATACAATCTAAATGTGAAGTAGTTGTTGTAATAAAGAACTTCCTTGCAATGATAAAGACTCAATTTGAAATCACTGTGAAAGTTTTTAGATCAGATAATTGTACTGAGTTCTTCAATTCTCAATGCAATACTTTGTTTGATTCTCTTGGGATTATACACCAAAGTAGTTTTCCATACACCCCACAATAAAATGGGGTGGTTGAATGAAAGCATAGGCATATCTTGGAGGTTTCAAGAGCCTTAAAATTTCAAAGCTCAGTTCCTAGGAGGTTTTGGGGTAGTTGTGTAAGAACTGTAGTGTACTTGATAAACAAGCTTCCCACCAGTATATTATAAGGTAAATCGCCTTATAAGTTGTTATATGGAAAGCCAGTTAAGTTGGATCACTTAAGATGTATTTGGTTGCTTATGCCATGCAAGTAACCTACCTAAAGGTGATAAATTCACAGTCAGGACTACAAAGGTTGTTCTTATTAGATATCCAAAAACTCAAAAGGGTTATATGATGTATGATCTAGAGAACATGAGTATATTTGTGGCAGAGATGTGGTGTTCAAAAAGGAGATGTTTCCTTCTGGCAGTACTACAGGTTCAGATGATTCAGAGAATCTTTTCACTTCTTAACATTCATTTGAGGCAGGAGAGATGCATCAACCAAATACAACTGTGATTTCAACTACACCTCAGGACACACAATTACCAATTGATGACAATACTCCTACAGAAGTAGAAACACAAGTGATGCAACAGTCATAGACCATATAGTATCTGGTGGAGAACATGAGAATGCAACCCTAATAAATGAGAATTCTATTTCGGAACAAGCAGCTGGGAAAACAGAAGCCCAGGAATCTCTCTTAGAAACAATAGAAGAAGTAGGTGCAATTGAGATGCATCCATAACCAGCATATGCAGAAGTAGAGACTAGGAAGTCTAGACGACAAGAAAAACCTTCCATTTGGCTTAAGGACTACATCACCACTGTTAAGACACACACCAACAATCCCTACTCAATTTCTAATGCCATCTCCTATGATAACCAATCTCCTACATATCATTCATATCTCAGTATTTTTTCAGTCTTAAATGAGCCACATTATTTTAAGGAAGTTGCACATGACCCAAGGTGGATAGAAGCTATTGACCAGTAGATTAAAGCACTTAACGAAAATCACACCTAGGGGTGGTAGACTTTTCAGAAGGGAAGAAGCCAATTGGTTCTAAGTGGGTATTTAAGATCAAATATAAGTCAAATGGAGAGGTTGAGAGGTTTAAGGCATGACTGGTTGCAAAAGCATACACTTAACAAGAAGAGTTGGATTATCATGAGACATTCTCACTAGTTGCCAAAATGGTAACTGTGAGAATTGTCCTTAGCATAGCAGCCTCAAAGGGGTGGATCCTCCACCAAATGGATGTCAACAATACATTCATAGAAGGTGATTTGTATGAAGAAGTGTACATGGTCTTTCCACAGGGTTTCCAAATCCAAGGGGACAATAAAGTTTGCAGATTAGTAAAATCACTCTATGGCCTGAAACAGGCTTCAAGACAATGTAATATTAAGCTTACAAATGCTTTAGTAGGAGCAGGATATCAACATAGTGTATATGATCACTCTTTGTTTACTAATCAAACAACACGGGACATAGTTGTTATCCTAGTGTATGTTGATGATATCTTAATCAATGGTAGCAAAATGTCCCTTGTGGAAGAATACATTGCATGCCAAATTTAAAGTCAATGATTTATGGGAACTCAGATATTTCTTAGGCATAAAAGTGATGCGATCAGATAAAGGCCTGCTGCTAAACCCAAGGAAATATGCGCTGGAGTTGATTTCCACCACAGGGCTAGCTGCATCAAAACCTGCTTCTACTCATATTGAGCTAAATCAGAAACTGACTACCACAGAGTATGAAAAGCATATAGAACACAACAAAGATGAAGAATTTCATGATATAGCATGTTACCAAAGGTTAGTGGGTAAATTCCTCTATTTGACCATCACCCGACCTGACATTTGCTTTGTTGTGCAAGTGCTAAGTCAGTTCATGCAACATCATAAACAGTCTCACTTGGATGCTGCACTTAGAGTAGTCAGATACATCAAGGGCTCACCTGAACTTGGTGTCTTCCTCAAAAGAGGTCATATCTCTCATCTCACTACCTATTGTGATTCTGATTGGGCATCATGTCCAAATACACGTAGGATCACAGATATGTTATAAAATTGGGGCAGTCTTTGCTATCTTGGAAGTCCAAGAAGCAGAAAACAATGAGTTGTAGCTCAATTGAAGCTGAATATAGAAGACTTGCAGCAGTAGCAGCTAAGGTTACTTGGCTAGTTGGCCTATTACAAGAATTGAATGTTGCATTGCATCAATCAATTGATCTTTCATGTGATAGCAAAGTTGCTCTCCAAATTGCAGCAAATCTTATCTTTCATGAAAGAACAAATCACAAAGGAGATCGATTCTCACTTTGTCCGGGAGAAAATCAAAAATGGACTTCTCGCGCCTCATCATGTTTCAACAAAGCTTAAGTTGGATGACATCATGACAAAAGGACTTGGTGTTGCTCAACATTGTTTTCTTCTCTCCAAGCTAGGAGTGCTCAATGAATTTCACTCTCCCACTTGAGGGGGAGTCTTTGGATGCAGGGGATTAAAGTGTATACAATAGAAGTATAAGGGGTCTTTGAGTTAGTTACAAAATTAGTTAAGTAGTTAGTGGGATATTTTGACTACTGTCAATGCATTGTCAGTTAGTTAGTGCACAGTAGCACACTAGCACTATAAGGCAGCATTGTATTGAACGAACCATTTCATACAAAATATATTTTGAATTTTTCTTCTTATTCATTTCTCTATTTCTCTCGTTAGCTAGAATCTAACAAAAACTATAAGAAAATATCGTCATGAAGAATGTTCTCCAGTTTGTGTTGATCAATTAATGCTGATAAAAGATTCTTGAAAGCTTAGTTGTTATCAGCATAATAACTGAACCCGATGAAAATACTCAAAACTAGCTCATTTTCTAGTCACTATATATAATTCTAGTTGAAGTTTTGAATATATACACTCTTTATTGGTTAAGCAAAAATATTAGACTTTAGTATTATAACAATGAATTTCGTAATCATCTTTTTCTCATTGCTTTAAGTTTTTAAGTTTTGCAATAGAGGTGTAACAAGTAGTTATATAAGAAAACCTGAACCCTCTATTGACATGCCAAAAGAATATTTTCCTCCACCTCCTGGCTATAATTCACTCGAGCATGTTCAACTTGTCAATTTCTTATCACCAATTAATTTTTTCCTTACATTTTATATTCAAAACTCACGGACCCCACTAATTCGAGTTTTCATCTAGTGAAGTCCACTAAAGGGATAAAATGCTCCCGACTAATTCGAGTCCACATCTAGTAGAATCCACAAAGGGGTAAAATGCTCCTTACAAGACTTCCATTTAAGGGGTGGAAGGATCCCAAACAATCGATTTCATTGTCATAAGATACAATAAAAACATACCCAATGTACTCTCACAAAAAGACGGATCTAGGATTTCATGAACATGAGTGCACCACTAAGAAAAGTAAAAATAAATATTAAGTGGAATTGATCCATGTTCCTATAGATAAATAACCTAGTGCTCAACCAAGTGCACAACAGATACTATTAGACTCCCTCCATTCACTTTTACTTGTCCACTATACTAAAAATACATTTTTACTTTTACTTGTTCACTATACTAAATCAAGATAACGACAATCTTTTTTTTTTCCGATTTTACCCTTATCATTAACTACTCATTCCCCAAATCATTTTCCAAGACTTTTGGAAATGCTATCATTATTATGGGTAAAATTGTAAAATACATACTTCATTTATTTTTGTCTTAAAGGGAGTGTAAAGTCAAAACTAAAAAACTAAAATTGAATAGAGGGAGTACATAAAATACCTAGTTTACCGGAGAGACTATGGGTTCACATGCCCCATGACTAGGGCTATAAATTTTCCCATTATTCCATGAATATAACCCTACCACGTGGAGTTAGAGATGTTGTTTCTGATAGACCCTTGGCTAAAGAGTCTGTATACGGTCGAAATCGGGTATGTCCGATTTTGTGGCTCGAGGAGCTGCCTCGAGGATAAGCTCATAATTGATATGGATCGAGCTCGATGACAGAATATGAATCATGAAGATCTAAGCGCTCGCTGAGGATCGAGACCAAGCATGATCGACGTCGAGTAACGAAATGGCGAGGTGTTAGCAACCGGCCAAAGATCTCGGCAGAAATCTCGAAAGAAATTGAACCAAGAGGTTATTGACATCAATCATGGGATTACTTTCCGTTATCAGAGTTGTACCTTATTTAGGATTCCTCTATTATATAAAGAGGGATACTATTCATTTGTAAGACATCATATATTCACTTATAAAATAATATACATGTTGCTCTCTATTCACTTATTATCCATTATTGTTCATTACTATTCTTACTATCCTTATTATTTGATCTCGAGACCATCCTGAATCGAGGTCGAAAGTACCGCATAGCACTGAGTTGATTTATTTTGTTGTCCAATTTATTTATTTATTTCATCAAATATCAATTGGTATTGAATCAGATCATGTATCCTTAAAATCACAATACAAGTTTAATTGTTACTCGAATTTTAGGGTAAAAAGTTTGGCGCCCACCGTGGGGCTATGAATAATAGTGATTTTTCAGTACTGATTCTGGTAAAACACATTATTTTACGCTTGTTCTGGTCAAGAATTTTTGCTTTCAGGTTGTAACATGTCAAACTCACAAAACGCATCCACACACAGTGACAATGGCCTCGGACTTCACAGGGAAAACAAGAGTATTATTGCTCCAGGAATTGAGGTGCCACAAGCTGATCTCGGCAGTGCACCGCCCATCAATCCAGTCGATGTTAATTTGGACGTTCATCTAAATGCGGACTTAGGCGCAGATCCCGAAGGGAGTGTACGCAGAGTAGGCCGAACTGATGGCCAAGGTACACAGGGCATAGGAGACAAAGAAGCCAGTCTCCAAGTGATGATAGAAATGCTTCAGGCTCAACAAACTGCCATTGCTCAGTTACAAAATCAGCACAGAGCTCCAAATAGGGTCGAGCAAAAAACTACTCGCCGCACTAAGCCAGTACCGGAAAGATCGGGTGATAACACATCAGCGACCGATGCTTATGTAATGAAGATGCTTGAGGATATCACAAAAATAATTGAATCGGGAGAGAAGAAAATCAAAGCCGATGATAAAAAGGTGGAGACTTACAACTCCTGAGTTGACCAGATACCGGGGGCACCACTGATCTTGTGTGATGACCCAAAAGGTCATACCGTATAATTTTAACTTAATCTGTGTTCCGAGGCCCCAAAAGCCTCTATTTATCTCAACACGATGTACGTGCGCAGCCCGGGCACGTAGCCGAGAAGCCTTTATGTGGAAAATTGAATAAATGTTGAATTTATGGTAATTAATTGAATAAGGTTGACTTTGGTCAATATTTTTGGTAAACGGACGCGGACCCATGATTCGGCGGCCCCGGAGGCTCCGTAGGAAAATATGGGACTTGGGCGTATGCCCGGAATCAAATTCCGAGGTCCCAAGTCCGAGAAATGAATTTTCAAAGAAAATTATTTTCTGAAAAATATAAAGGCTTTTGAAAATGAACTTTGATGAGAAACTTGTGTTACCGGAGCCGTATTATGGTTTCGGAGCCCGGAACAGGTTCAATATGTTTATTATGTTCTACCTGTGAAATTTGGTAAGAAACGGACTCCGTTTGTGATAATTCAGTCTAAAAATGGAAAATTTGAAGTTTATGTAGTTTTGAGAAAATTCTATAGAGTTTGGAGTTTAATTCATTGTTTTGATGTTGTTTTGGTGGTTTAATTACTCGAATAAGTCCGTAGGATGATTTTGAAGTCGTGTGTATATTTAGTTTTGAGCTCCGAGGGCTCGGGTGAGTTTCAGATAAGTGTCGGAGTGCAAAAGAGTTGGAAAATCTGGTGTTTTTAGGCTGTATCTGGTGTCTGATGTTTAATGCTATGCAATCGCACAAGAATCTTCGCGATCGCATAGCACTGCGTAATGGGGGAGACAGGTTACTCTATGAGATTGCACAGGTGTAGGAGAGCTGGGGTGGGGGCTGGTAAGTTATTCAGTGCGACCCCACCTCCAGGCTTGCGATCGCGTAGGGTGGGACCTGTAGAGTTGTGCGATCGCACATGCCTATTCGTGATCGCGGAGTGTATTTGAACAGCCTTCTATGCGATCACATCCCTTTATTCGCGATCACATAGGTCATTTTCGCCCAGTTATTATAAAGACCCAAAATCAGAATATTCATTACGGGATTTTGCAAAACTTCACAACCCTCTTCTCCTCCAAACCCCATAGACGATTTTCAAGCTATTCTTCCACCATAACCTCTTAGGTAAGTGATTCTAACATTGTCTTCTTCCATTTTTCATCAATTTTCATTAGATTCTAGGCCTAGAAATATGAAATCAAAGGTAGAAATGAGATTTTTGGGTAGAGTTAGGGCTTTTCAAATTTCTGGGAATTCAACCTCATTTTGGGGTCGGATTTTAGAGAAAATTGTATATTCGGGCTCATGGGGGAATGAGTGATCGGATTTTGGTCCGAACCTCATGTTTCGACCAAGCGGGCCCGGGGTAAAATTTTGGAATTTGTGGAAGAATGTTGGAAATTCTATAATTAGGCTTAGGAATTAAATTATTGTGTTATTATTGATATTATTGAGTCGATTATGTCTAGATACGATCGTTTCGGAGTCGAGTTCGAGAGGAAAAGCGGTGTTAGAGGCTTGATTGGCATTCTTGGAGCCGAGGTAAGTGTTTGGCCTAAATTTTGCTTGAGGGAATAGGTGTTGAGTCGTATGTGCTACTTGTATCTATCATGTTCAATGTATAGGTGAGGTGACGAGTACCTATACATTGTTTTTCAAGCATGCTCGTGAGTCGACTTTGGTGTATGACATGTTATTTCTTCGATATTCATTGTTTTATGAAGTAGATTCATTTTGGAAGTTGTTCATTGCTGAAAATACTTGATTAAGGATTTGTGATAAGTTGTTTCAGTTGAGGATTGATTTTTTTAAGTTATATACTCGTATGAGATTGGTTATAGCTGAGTCCCTTACTGGGCGGTATTGTTTTGGTTGTTATCCCTTTGCTGGGTGGTTATGAAATGTACTTCCTGCTGTTGATTTCCTTGCCAAGTTGTTGTTTAATGTTGATTAGGTGAGGAAGAGTGTGAAGCACGAAGGGTGATTCCGTGTATTTATTTCATTTATTGCATTGTGAGGAAGAGAGTAAAAGCACGAAGGGTGATGCCGTGCCATGATTTTACACTTAAAAGCACGAGGGAACATGCCGTGCCCTTTTATCTATTTATTGCATTGTGAGGACGAGAGTAAAAGCACGAAGGGTGATGCCGTGTACTTGTTTTGGTAAGGATGAGAGTAAAGCATGAAGGGTGATGTCGTGTACATATTTGTTTATGTTGTTACTTCCTGTTGACCTTTACTCTTCTATATTGTTGCCTTGCTCTGTTATTCATTGTTGTGCTCTTTGTTTCCCCCATTATTTGTCCCCTTCCTTGCCGTACTTAAATGTTTATTTCCTGTTACTTCCCTGTTATATATTGTAGAACTGTACCAGGTGATTTGTTGTGTCGTGTCTAGCCTCGTCACTACTTCGCCGAGGTTAGGCTCGGCACTTACTCAGTACATGGGGTCGGTTGTACTGATGCTACACCTGCACTTCTCTATGTTGTGCAGATTACCGCGCCGAACCCAGTGGGCACTGAGCGTTGGAGTATCCTTTAGTCCACGGCGATACCGAGGTAGTCCTGCAGACGTCCGCAGGCCTTGGCGTCACCTTATATCCTTTTCCTCATTTTCTGTCTTATTTCAGTAGTTCCAAGACAGGTGTATCTACTTATTTCAGACTATTGTATTTAGTAAACTCTTAAGCTGTTTGTGAGTTTGTGATTCCGGTTCCTGGGGTTGTACTTAAGGGAAACTATCACGAGATTTCTATTTAGTTCTTGCATTTTGTATTACTTCCGCATTTCTATTATAATTGTTCCAGTTTTTTTTTTTATTCTAACTGTTAATAAGTCAATTTAATCAAAATGTTGGCTTGTCTAGCGGGTTAAACGTTAGACGCCATCACAGCCTGTAGGTGGAATTTCGGGTCGTGACAAGTGGTATCAGAGCACTAGATTGCTTAGGTCTCATAACTCACGGACAAACTTGGTAGAGTCTGAGGGATCGGTACATAGACGTGTGTACTTATCCCCCAGAGGCTGCAAAGTTAGGAATAACTTCATTTTTTCTTCTACTCTGTCATGCGATTTGAATTCTAAATGTTAATTGAGTTTCTATTCTATTCTCTCGCAGATGGCGAGAACGCGTGCTTCCTCATCTACCGATCAGTAGCCCGATCCTCCTATTGCAGCTCCTACGAGGGGCCGAGGCCGAGGCCATGCTAGAAGCCGAGGCAGAGGAAAGGCTCAGCCCAGAGCAGCAGCCCCAGTAGAAGACCCACAGGTAGACTTTGCCGGTGAGGTTCCTACTCAGACGGTTCCAGTCGGACCAGCTCGGGTCCCATAGGGGTTCATTGCCACCCCGGTTCTTTAGGACGCTCTTCTCCGCTTAGTGGGACTTATGGAGAGCGTGGCTCATGCTGGTCTTCTTCCTACTGCACCAGCCGTCTCTCAGGCTGGGGGAGGGCCCGAGACTCCTGCTACTCGCACACCAGAGCAGCTAGCTCCTCAGTTCCAGATTCCGACACCTCAAACATGCAGAGTAGCTCAGCCGGGTATTGTAGCACCGGTGGTTGAGGGTCATCAGATGCCCTATGGAGATTAGATCGGTTCACCAAGCTATTTCCTACTACTTTTACTGGTGCACCATCGAAAGATCCCCAGGATTACTTGGAGAGTTGTTATGAGGTTCTTCGGAACATGGGCATTGTGGAGATCAACGGGGTCGATTTTGCTACTTTTCGTCTTTCTGGTACCGCCAAGACTTGGTGGAGAGACTATTGCTTGACCAGACCAGCTGCGTCTGCACCTTTCATTTGGGCTCAGTTCTCCGAGCTGTTCTTGGGGAAGTTTCTTCCAGTTACTTAGGGAGAGGACTATCGGAGGCAGTTTGAGCGCCTCCAGCAGGGATCTATGACTGTTACTCAGTACGAGACCAGATTCATCACTCTGGCCCGTCATGCTATTATGATACTCCCCACTGATCGAGAGAGAGTAAGGAGTTTTATCGAGAGTCTAGCTCAGCCTATCAGACTTCAGATGGCCAGGGAGTCAGGCACAAATATCTCATTTCAGGATGCGGCCAATGTGGCCAGGAGGATCGAGGTGGTTCTGTCACAGGGCGGTGTTCAGGGGTCTGACAAGAGACCTCGTCATTTCGGTCGATTCAGTGGTGCCTCATCCGGAGGCAGAGATTCCTTCGGCAGAGGTCATCATACTAGACCATACCAGTCGGCACTTCAGGTGTCCTGCAGTGCACCACCAGCTCCTATTGGTGTGCCACTAGCCCTATCAGTGCACCGCCGCTTCAGAGCTTTCAGGATGGTTATTCTGGTCGACAGGGACGGTTCCAGGGCCAGCAGTCTCAGCAACAGAGGTCTTGTTACTCTTGTGTTATTCTGGGGCACATTGCTAGTTATTACCCCCGAGCTTCTAGTGGTCCTCAGTATCAGGGTTCCCGTGCTATGGTTCCTGCATCGGGCGCACCCCGACCCCCTCATCCAGCTAGGGGTGGAGGTCGAGGTGCTAGAGGTGGAGGACAGGCCATGAGAAGTAGAGGTCAGCCCGCAGTAGGCTGACCCAGAGATGTTCAGGTTGGAGGGGCTCTGCCCCGGTGCTATGTTATTCCTGCCAGGCCTAAGAGTGAGGCCTATAATGCAATTATTACAGGTACGGTCTCAGTTTGCAGCCGAGATGCTTCGGTTTTATTTGATCCGGGTTCTACTTTCTCCTATGTGTCTTCATATTTTGCCCCTTATCTGAGTATGCCCCGTGATTTCCTTAGTAGTTTTGTATATGTGTCTACACCGGTGGGTGATTCCATTGTGGTGGATCGAATCTACCGTTCATGCTTAGTAGTTATTGGTGGTTTGGAGACTCGAGTAGATCTTTTGCTTCTTGATATGGTCGACTTTGATGTTATATTGGGGATGGATTGGCTATCTCCCTATCATGCTATTCTGGACTGTCATGCCAAGACTGTGACCTTGGCCTTGCCAGGAGTACCTCGTTTGGAGTGGAGAGGGACTCCTAGTAATTCTTCCGGTAGAGTCATTTCATATATAAAGGCTCCGTGCATGGTCGAGAAGGGTTGTTTGGCCTATTTGGCCTATGTTCGTGATTCTAGTGTTGAGGTTCCTTCTATGGAGTCTGTGCCCGTGGTTCGTGAGTTTCCAGAGGTATTCCCTGCTGACCTTTCGGGTATGCCACCCGACAGGGATATTGATTTTTGCATTGAGTAGGCTCCGGGCACTCAGCCCATTACTACTCTGCCGTATCGTATGGCCCTTCCAGAGTTGAAGGAATTAAAGGAGCAGTTGCAGGATTTGTTGTACAAAGGCTTCATTAGGCCTAGTGTTTCTCCTTGGGGTGCTCCAGTGTTGTTTGTTAAGAAGAAAGATGGCTCAATGAGGATGTGTATTGATTACCGGCAGTTGAATAAGGTTACTATTAAGAAAAAGTACCCTTTGCCGAGGATTGATGATATATTTGACCAGCTTCAGGGTGCTACAGTGTTTTCCAAGATAGACTTGAGACCTGGTTACCATCAGCTGAGGATTAGGGCGTCTGATGTCCCAAAGACAGCCTTTCGCACTCGATATGGCCATTATGAGTTCTTGGTAATGTCAATTGGGTTGACAAATTCCCCCGCTGCTTTTATGGAGTTGATGAACCAAGTGTTCAGGCCCTATTTGGACTCGTTCGTTATTGTCTTAATTTATGATATATTAATATACTCCCGTAGCCGGGACGAGCATGAGCAGCATCTTCGAGTCGTCCTCCAGACTCTGAGGGATAGTCAGTTGTATGCCAAATTTTCCAAGTGTGAGTTCTGGTTGAGTTTGGTTGCATTTTTAGGCCATGTGGTGTCGTCAGAGGGTATTCAAGTTGATCCCAAGAAGATTTCCGTGGTCAGGGATTGGCCTAGGCCCACTTCAGCTACAGAGATTCGGAGCTTCTTGGGCTTAGTAGGTTATTATCGCCGATTTGTGGAGGGTTTTTCATCTATAGTAGCCCCGATGACCAGGTTGACCCAGAAGGGTGCCCAGTTCAGGTGGTCTGATGGGTGTGAGGCGAGCTTTCAGAAGCTCAAGACAGCCTTGACCACGACACTAGTGTTAGTTTTGCCCACATGTTCAGGGCCTTATACCGTGTATTGTGATGCTTCACGGGTTGGACTTGGTGCAGAGTTGATGCAGGAGGGCAAGGTTATAGCTTATGCTTCACGTCAGTTGAAGGTTCATGAGAAGAACTATCCAGTCCATGATTTGGAGTTAGCAGCCATTGTTCATGCGTTGAAGATTTGGAGGCATTATCTGTATGGGGTCCCATGTGAGGTGTTCACGGATCATAAGAGTTTGCAGTACCTATTCAAGCAAAAAGAGCTAAATATGAGGCATAGGATATGGTTAGAGCTGTTGAAGGATTATGATATTACCATTCTTTACCATCCGGGAAAGGCCAATGTGGTGGCCGATGCTTTGAGCCGAAAGTCAGCTAGTATGGGTAGTCTTTCTTATCTATCAGTCGGAGAGCGACCACTTGCTTTGGATGTCCAGGCTTTGGTCAACCGGTTTATGAGATTGGAGGTTTCTAAGACTGGCGGTGTTTTGGCCCATACTGTGGCCCGTTCTTCATTGTATGATCGTATTCGGGCCAGACAATATGATGATCGTCATTTATGTGTTCTTAGATATACGGTCCAGCACGGAGGTGCCAAGCAGGTCACAGTTGATGATGAAGAAGTTTTGAGGATGCAGGGTCGTATTTGCGTACCTGATGTTGATGGTATTCGTGAGTTTATATTGCAGGAGGCCCACAATTCCCGTTATTCCATTCATCTGGGCGCCACAAAGATGTACCAGGACTTGCGGCAGCATTATTGGTGGCGGAGGATGAAGAAAGATATTGTAGCATATGTATCCAGGTGCTTGAACTGTCAGCAGGTTAAGTACGAGCACCAGAGACCCGGTGGTTTGATGCAGCAGATTGAGCTTCCCGAGTGGAAGTGGGAGCATATTACCAGGGATTTTGTATCTAAACTCCCACGGACCCAGAGGATGTTTGACACAGTGTGGGTCATTGTGGATAGGCTGACCAAGTCAGTGCACTTCATTCCAGTATCAGTTTCGTATTCGGCGGAGAAGTTGGCAAAGATCTATATGAGAGAGATTGTTCGATTGCATGGTGTGCCCGCGTCCATTATTTCTGACCGAGGTACTCAATTTAACTCCCATTTTTGGAGAGTATTTCAGCGTGAGTTGGGCACACGGGTTGATTTGAGCACAACATTTCATCCTCAGACGGACAGACAGTCCAAGGGTACAATTCAGATTATAGAGGATATGTTGCGGGCTTGTGTCATTGATTTTGGAGGTTCATGGGACCAGTTCTTGCCTTTAGCTGAGTTTTGCCTACAACAATAGCTATCAGTCGAGCATTCATATGGCTCCGTATGAGGCGTTGTATGGTAGGCGGTGTCGGTCGCCAGTCAGATGGTTTGAGCCGGGAGAGGCAAGATTATTGGGATCTGAGTTAGTCCAGGATGCCTTGGACAAGACAGAAGAGTTATGCGGATCGCAGAGTTCGAGATTTTGCATTTATGATAGGAGACCGGGTATTTCTTCGGGTGTCGCCCATGAAGGGCGTGATGAGGTTCGGAAAGAAGGGCAAGTTAAGACCTAGGTACATTGGTCCCTTTGAGATTTTGGATAAGGTGGGAGAGGTGGCCTACAGACTTGCTTTGCCACCGAGTTTATCAGTGGTACACCCGCTGTTTCATGTATCTATGCTTCAGAGGTATATTGCGGATCCATCTCATGTACTCGACTTAAGCGGTGTCTAGTTGGACAAGGATTTGTCTTATGAGGAGGAGCCGGTAGCCATATTAGCTCGGCAGGTTCGTCAGTTGAGATTGAAGAGTTATCTTTTGGTTTGTGTTCAGTGGAGAGGTCAGCATGTGGAGGCAGCTACCTCGGAGTCTGAATCCGATATGCAGAGCCGATATTCCCATCTTTTCCCCGATCTAGGTACCTTTCTATGTCCGTTCGAGGATGAACGTTTGTTTTAGAGGTGGAGATTGTGATGACCCAAAAGGTCATCCCGTGTATTTTAACTTAATCTGTGTTCCGAGGTCCTGAAAGCCTCCATTTATCTCACCTCGATGTACGTGCGCAGCCTGGGCTTGAGTTTAGTCAACATTTTTGGTAAACAGACCCGGACCCGTGATTCGACAGTCCCGGAGATTAAATAAGGTTGACTTTGGTCAACATTTTTGGTAAACAGAACCGGACTCGTGATTCGACGGTCCCGGAGGGTCCGTAGGAAAATATGGGACTTGGGCGTATGCCCGGAATCAAATACCGAGGTCCCAAGTCCGAGAAATGAATTTTCAAAGAAATTTGTTTTCTAAAAATATAAAGGCTTTTGAAAATGAACTTTGATGAGAAACCCGTGTTACCGGGCCCGTTTTATGGTTCCGGAGCCCGGAACAGGTTCAATATGCTTATTATGTGCTACCTGTGAAATTTGAAAAGAAACGGACTCCGTTTGAGGTAATTCGGACTAAAAATGGAAAATTTGAAGTTTATGTAGTTTTGAGACAATTCTATAGATTTTGGAGTTTAATTCATTGTTTTGATGTTGTTTTGGTTGTTTAATTACTCGAATAAGTCTGTACGATGATTTTGAAGTCGTGTGTATATTTGGTCCGGGGGTTGGGTTTTGCCCGGTTTCGGATTTTTGAGTAAAATTGATATCTTTCGATTGGAAATTGTTCCTTAAGCCCATATTGATGATAAAAATCTGAACTTGGTAGATTTGGAGCCTTCGGAGGTTGATTTGAGAGGCAAGCACATTGCGGAATAGTTTTCGGGCTAGTTTTGAGGTAAGTAATGTCTTTAAATCCTGTCCTGAGGGTATGAAACCCCGGACTATGCACCCTTTCACGGGTTTTGAAATAAAAAGGTGGAAACTTTGGAACATGGTTCCTAATTTGGGCGACTATTGAGTTGCGAAACCGATTTTTAAGCCTTTGCTTAAATAGTATTTATACATTATGATATGTTTTGGGCTGTAAGCCATATTTGGGGCCTAGTGCCGATTTGTTTATCCCTTGGGGGATGTTTTTACTATTTTTCCTCACTACTACTTATGATTTTTCACTCAGTCTTTTCTGTGAAATTGTTTTGACACTCAGAGTATTTTGATACTACTTCTTGAAAATGAAATACTGTTTTTGGGTCGAGAACCCGGTATATTTATGGCCTGAAGGGCAAATTGAGAGTGTCTGACTGAGTGAGGCTGCTGGCCTATATTGTGAGGATGATGTGATATGAGTGAGGCTGCGGGCCTATATTGTGTGTGAATTATGCCATGCTGTGGCTTATTATTGCGCTTGGGCTGTAGGAGCCCCTCCGGAGTCTGTAACACACCCCCAGTGAGCGTCGGTACCGAATGAGTGATGCATGCGGGGCTTATGAAGAGTGACTTTGAGGATGCCTGATGGGCAGAGTGACTGTCAGGATGCCTGATGGGCAGAGTGATTGTGAGGATGCCTGGTGGGCAGAGTGATTGTGAGGATGCCTGATGGGCAATGGTTACGATAAATGATTTTGGCCCGAGGGGCAGTTTTATGATAGATTTTACTGAGTTTTCAAACTATGATTTACTTCGTTTCCACACTGGTTTTACTGAGAATTTTACTGAGATATAATGATATTACACTTGTATCAAAGGATTTCTGGAAACTGATTTCAAACTCATTATTTGATGAATACTACGTGGTGACTTGGTGTTTTACTGGTTTGTGGAATTGTGTACATGTTCTGTGTATTTATATTACTCAGACTGTGATTTATTTTCATTAATACTGAGTTGGCGTACTCATAAAGACTCCCTGTGCCTCTGTGCACAGATCCAGGTACTAGTTCGCAGCAGTAGTTGACGCAGTTGATAGCAGCATTTCACAGGGTCTCGAGGTAGCTGTCCAGCGTCCATAGCTTCTCCATTTCCCTTCCTTATTTAGTCTTAGCATTTGATTCAGAGACATATATTATAGTTTTAGCAGAGTTAGATTTATTTATTCTTAGATGCTCATGACTATTGACTCCAGTTCTTGGGAGGTTGTTTAGGCTAATATGGGAACGTTAAGACTTATTTATATTATTTATGCTATGGTTTGCTTGCTTATTATTTAATTGTGAACTAATATAATTGGATAAATGCGTAGTAAAGTGATGGTCGACTAGCCTAGTTCCACGATAGGCGCCATCACGGCCTGTTAGGATTTGGGGTCTGACACCAACAGTTGAGAAAAGACATTCTTCTTTACTAGTCTCATGCTCAATCTCATCACCGCATTTTCTAGAACAATAAGTCCTTGAACCTCCACCCTCCAAATATCGTGAGAAAAATGCCATACACTCATTTGCTATGTATGCTTCTGCTATTGAACCTTCTGCACATGCACGATTACGAACATATGATTTAAAAGTACCCAAATACCTATGAATTAAATAATGGTATTAGTTTGATATTACAATGTTTAACAACTAAATATATATAATAAAGATTCAGTGATATTTTTCATACCTCTAAATTGGGTACATCCAGCGATAATGTACTGGCCCCGCATGTTTAGCCTCAGTTGCGAAGTGAATAACCAAGTGTATCATAACAGTAATGAATCCCGGGAGGAAATGTTTCTCCATAGTAGACAATGTTTCTGGAATTTTTTCTTGAAGTAACTTTAACTCTTCTAATTTTAGTTCTTTGCTACACAGAACACGAAAGAATGTGCATAGTTCAATTAAAATGGAACTAACTCTTTTATCTACTGACCTCTACAAGGCAAGAGGAAGAAGTTCCTGCATTATAACATGACAATCATGAGTTTTTAGCCCAGATATCTTTCGTTTCCGAATACAACGTGAGATATTAGACGCGTAGCCATCTGGAAACTTGGCATTTTGTAGTACTTCATAAAATAACTCCTTCTCCTTCTGAGACATTGTGAAAAAAGTAGCAGGAAGATATGCTTTCCCACTAACTCGATATTGAGTCCATAAACTTGGTCTTATTTTCATCTCCTTCAAGTCCAATCTAGCTTTTAAGTTGTCTTTAGACTTTTTACCAAGATCCAATAATGTATAAATTAAGTTATCACACACATTCTTTTCTATGTGCATCACATCAAGATTATGACGCACCAAGTTGTCGTGTCCCCTTTTTTCCTCGCGGAGATCGGGGTTTCGACACGTGACAACTCTTTTAAGGAAAAGGTGTTAAAGGAGAGAGAGTCGCCACCTAACAGATTTGAGGTGCGTTAGGGCACCTGGAGGTTTCATTTACAAACCAAATTGCTAACCAGATGTTAGGTAAGGGCTTGAAGTTATCCCAAGGGGAAGGTGTTAGGCACCCCTCAGTATCCACAGATGTGGCTCCCGGCCAAATAGTTTTCGTGAATTTGTACAATTAGCAAATAACAAGTAAAGGGCTCAAGTAAGAGGGGATTTCAAATATTAAACAAGCAGGTGTTCAGAAGACGAATTTTGAAAAGAACTAATATAACATTTTGAGGAAGGGTGTCCTAGGTTTAAAATAATATGGATCACATCAATGCAATACCCGATAGACACTCCTCGAAGAGGGGCTACACGTGGTATTAGCGCATTGGTCATCATATCCATATTCTACCCTTTCCCGCCCCGTGAAGGTAATTAAATCGCGTGTTTGGTCACGATTTCTATTGCGTTCTATTACCCATCCCATCCTATCAGTCCTGGAGGAGATTAGGACTACTATCCTAAAGGAGGTAGTAGGTTGACCCTTAGGTTTAAAGGGAAAGATTCTAAGCGACAAACAATAACACTTAGGACTGCAAATAGATGAAAAGCACATAAAGAAGATATGAGGCCCAAATATTCCTCCACATATTATGCATATAATTAGCACGACTCAAACACAGGTAAAGGCCTTATTAACTTCAGAATCCTAAAGCATGATACCTAGGCGAAACTGGAATGCAATAGAGAGGTAGTTTTATTACTTAATTCAGAGAAGGAATTTTATCAGTTTTTTGCTTACTGATTTTAACCTGTTGATAACTGAGCAGCATATATGAAGAAGTATATTTCCAATTTTAACATATCTAACACCTAAGGCTTGCCAGTTATCACAAACAACTGTTTGAATCATACTACTCAGCATATTATTCTAGGTGTTTAGATTTCAGAAAAATAGTTACCAAACTGGATGAGTCTGTTTTTATCAAGAATCAATCTAGGGGATGCCTAAGCGAATACAAATGCAATCCTAAAGCATGACATATAATGTAAAGAAGATGCAGAATGATGCAGGACCTAAACATGATATTCTACATGCACGAATATTTCAGTTCCAGAACATGCTTTCAAAAATATGTAGAAGGACCTATTTATTAACATTGCATTTATCCTAAGGCAGGATATCTAAGTGTTCGTATTGCATCGCAGTTTCAGAAAACCACTTGTTTATTAGTTTGTTAAGCCTAATACATGATCCCTAGGTGTACATGGCAGCGTATAAAGTAATGCAAAAGTATCAATTATTGACTTATTTTAACATAGGATTTTCTAAATGATATGAGGATGAACATGCATAAACAGTATACATGGATCCTAAGGAACAAGATTTCTAACGCGTAAATATGAATCTACACATGATCTCTATTGGCAGATAATGAATTAAAGGCCTAAACATGATTTCTACCCTTTATAGTAACTAAACATGCATGGTTATCCCCTCCAATTTCACTATCCAACCCCATAAGTTGTTTACAAATTATTACAAGCCAGGAGTTATTAATTACATAACTGAAGAGAAAATAAGAAGCTATTCTATAGGGAGCCTTCAATAGGCCCAAATCCTCCAAACCTCAATGCCTTTGGTGTTTCATAGTCTTTCATAGTCCGGGTGTGTCAAAGATCCCTAAGGACCTCAGGGGCTCCCGAGCAATGCTCACACCCAGACTTAGTAATCAGGAGTTACACATGTGCGGTGTGAAAATACCAACCTCAGTGTGTCAGAGTTCATAGGGAACTCAAGAGGTTCCCAAAGCAGTGCTCGCACTGAGGGGGTGGAACTTAAGAATCTAGGAATAAAGTGAAGTGCCATAGGTGAGTTTGAAAAGGTTTTGAAAGAGACTTAGTTAAAACATTCCATAAACCAGAGGATTTGTTTAAAACAGTTTTTGAAAAGAGAGTATAGCAATAGATAACAGTCTAAACACAACATCAAAAATGGTCTCATGCACAGCCAAAACACACAGAACCATTACAAACAAGGACAATGGGGGTGGGGACAAATAGAACATTTAGCTGCAAACACAATAACCCAGTAGGGATATAAGACAGGTTTAAACATGTTCAAAAACTGCTGATACTGGCATAGTTATAAAACAGATATGAATGACCACATAGAGGGGTGATAGGGATTTGGGGTGTACAACAAGTAAGCAAACAGTTGGTAAGTCATGCTCAGAAACACACATAAAGGGGGGGGGGGTATAATAATCCAAGGGAAAGGGGAGACATAATAGCATGCTAGTGATGTATTTTAATTACAGGTTTCACAAAAAAACCACAAATAGAAGCAGACCAGGAACAACAGGAACTGAAACAAATAGAGAATCATATCGTTGTTGGAGCTTTGAATTTAAAGTAGGACACACCAGTGAAGAGGAAAGCAAGCAAAACGAAAGAACAAGAGGGATAGCATGGTTAGCCTTGGCTTGCAGCTGGCTAACAATTAGACAGTAGCAAATAGCACAAGAGAAATAGAGCAGAGAATTTTTAGTGTAAGAGATAATTTTTGAACCACAATGTTCGTGTCTGATCAATGCATGGACAGAGCATATATATAGTTGGAACTAGGTAAGGAATAAGGTAAATAAATTAGACTTCCCAGTAATTATGGGACTCAGAGAATCAATTAATTGTAAGTATCCCTAGATTTAAGGGAATCATTCAAACGGTGAGTGGCAAATAAGGAAAGAAGGTAAAATAGTAGTCATGACAAGAAATTAAGCATCCCTTAATTGAAGGTTACACTCAAACGGCTAGTAGGTAAGTACAATTAAGGAAAGCCACCATATAAGAGGATAGTTTCAGACCAAATAAGGCAAGCAATTGAGGCTTGGTTCGAAACTATCAATTAAGTAAGCCATATCAATCACAGTAACAAATCAAGGTAAGAAAAATAAGTTAGAGGTTGGAAATCAGAAAAATATCTCATGAGAGATCAGCAGGACCTTTTCAAATCACATTGAATCAGGGATTCAAGCAACTAGCGAATAGAAATTCTTATGTATAACATGGAGAACCATATAATAAGTAAAGTAGTAAGTCAGGAAACAATTGAGTGTCAAAATAGCACAGAATCAAGGATTCGAGCATGCATACCATTAATTGAAGAGAATTAACATGAAATAACATGGTCGTTAGTGTATGAAATTAGGAATCATGTGAGTCAGGGAGGTAAGAAGAACCAAAGACAAACAACATCGGGTAAAGGTCAATTAAACACATATGCAAACACACAGGTAAACCAGTAGTTTTTAGGGTTTTAGGTCTAAAATTAGGGTTTTACACAGATGCTAGTACGAATCAACAGAGTAGTCATGATACACACAAAGGAGACGAAGAGTCATAAACTCTAATGGGAAAACAGAGAAAAAACACTAGAAATTCAAGCTATTCGTGAAAATCAAGCACATATACTGACCAAACTGTAAAGAAAAGATTTCAGTAATAATAAACATGAGGGAAAATCATGAGATAGTGTTAAAAATCGACAAAGAAAACCATTTTGGAAAAAGGTTTCGGAACCCTAGTTAAAAGTGAAGAACCGCTTAGGAAAAATAGAAAACCTTTAAAGAAACATCATAATAACTCATAATAGGCACAGATCTATTGTAGATCTAAAAGAATCGGAAGTTTCAAACATTAGGGTTTTACAGAAAACCTCAGAGAAGATGAGAAGAACCTCGAACGGCACTGGCTTGAGCCTCAAAGGTCATAGACCTTACTCGAAATCAAGCTTTGGAGGCTTGAAGTAAACAGGAACACCATGGGTGTGAGTAGACGGGTCCTCGCCCTTCGAGGGCCTTAGGGATGACATTACCGGCATAAGAGAACTACAAGATGAAGGGGGTGATGAAGGTTTCAAGGTCTACGGTGAAGGGATGGCCGGAGAAGATGAAGAAATTCATCGGAACCTGAAAAGATAGAAGTCTCTAGAAGAGACTAGAGAGAGAGAGATAAGAGTAGAGAGATGTGAGTCAGTGAGAAATGAGATGGGTTAGAGGGGTTAGTTTGAATTAATTATGGTAAGTGAAATCTGGGTCGTTGATCTAATTTGATCAACGGCTCAGATTGACCCAGGGTTTGGGCCGGGTAGGAATTGGTCTGGGATGGGTGGGGAATTGGGTTATTATAATCTGGTGGGTTGGGTTAAATTTAGGCTAGAATTTAAATAAAATGTGGTCAATTGTTAAATACCCATAAAATTCAAATAAATAATTACCAAAATAGCAAATAATTATGTAAAAATGAAATTAATGCCACATAGATGAAAATTAAGGTAATTAGGTAATATTAAAATACAAAAATGACTGATTATCGAATTAAAATAGCATGAATGCGCAATTAGGCCATAGTTGCAAAATTTGTATAATTATGCTTAAGTGGTTAATTTGTGAAATAATTGAATCGTAATAGAATTAAATAGGATTAAAAGGGATATATTGAGCTGGGAAACATTTTTATAATATAATTTATGAATAATTATTGAATACAAAAATACCAAATAAATAGGAAAATGAATTGATATAAATATGAAAAATTATGGAAAAATACCACTCATTATAAAAAGTGATTTTGAAAGTAATATTTAAGTTTGAAAATAATGTTGAGGAAAAATTGGGTATCAACACAAGTTAGACTTCCAATAAGGAAGATCGAAAAAAAGATACTCCTCTTTTTCCATGTGTTTTTCATCACTCCACTTATCCCTTCACTCGACTGGCCGACAGTAAATTTTATATCTTTAACTTGATTCAACACTAGTGACCCAGATACCAAACGAGGTGCATGTCTTGTTTCTTTAGTCCCATCAAACGATTTTGCATCATTCCGATATTTATGTCCCGACTTCAAGAAGCGTCGATGCCCTATGTAACAAAATTTTCTGCCATGTCTGAGCCTTCTGGATTGAGTATTTATGTTACAAGAAGGGCATGCAAACCGACCATAAGTGCACCATCCAGAGAGAGTACCATATGCTGGAAAATCATTAATAGTCCACATGAGAGATGCTCGCATTTGAAATATCTCCTTAGTAGAGGCATCATATGTTTCTACCCCTGTATCCCATAATTCATTTAACTCTTATACTAAAGGTTTCAAAAAGACATCAATATTATTGCCAGGTGCTTTTGGTCCACGAATAAGTAAGGACAGAATGAAGAACTCTTGTTTCATGCACATCTATGGTGGAAGATTATATGGCATTAAGATTACTGGACATGTACTGTGAACAATTCGCATTGTGCCAAATGGATTAAACCCATCAGAAGCTAATCCTAGGCTCACATTGCGTGGATCTCCAGCAAATTCAGAATATTTACTATCAAAAATTTTCAAGCTTCAGAATCTGCAGGATGCCGTAGAACTCCATCTTTGGTACGCTCTTCATGATGCCATCGCATTGCTTTAGAAGTTTCTGAAGCCATAAACAATCTCTGTAGCCTTGATTTTAAAGGAAAATACCTCAGGACCTTGGCTGGAATTTTTCTAGCATCATTTTTCCATCCTGAAGCCCCACAAATTTTGCATTCATTGACATTCTTATTTAGCAAACTCTTTCCTAAAAAGCATGCAATCGTTGGGACAAGCATGAATTTTTTCATACTTTAAGCCCAAGACTTCAACTATCTTTTTGGTCTCATAGAAAGAAGGAGGCATTTTTTCTCCTTCAGGCAGCGCATCTTTCAATAGTCCAAGCAAAGCATTAAAAGATTCATTTGACCATTTGAACATGCATTTTGTACGATATATATGCAGCAAAAAAGACAGTTTACTAAACTTCTTAATCCAGGATATAATTCTTTATTTGCCTCCTTCATGAGCCGTTCAAACTTATCCACCCCTGGATGAGGTTGATTTCTATATGAATGACCACTATTCTCTTGTAAGTTTTGATCCATGACACCCCTTTCACTAATGTCAATATCCATGAACTGTGTAACGCCTCCAAGTGCATCATGTATCATTCCTCGCATATCATCGCCCCTTAGAGTTGACTAGCTGAGATTATTACTCGAGCATTGTTTTATCCCTTTAGAGACTCTCCATGACAAAACCAAGTATCATATGATGGTATAATACCATTAATCACAAGATGATCATATATTGTAGCCCGATTTACTTGGTGGATAAGCACACACCCCGTACAAGGACATGCAATTTTTTCTCCATCTTGTTTTTCAGAAAAGGCATGATTTAAAAAATCCTCTACTCCGTCCAAATATTCTTGACCAACTCTATTACAATACATCAAGATATTCTTTTTTCTATAATTACTGCAAGAGCTAAAACTTTATTAGTAAAAAGGAGGAATTAATAAAAAAAAATGCAGTTCAAATAAAATAACTATCCTATTAGTAGGTAATTCCATAGCTTAAAGATAACATTTAACAATTAAAACTATCAAACAACAAACTATCAAAATTATCATTTTAACAGTTCAACTATCAAACAGTTAAACTATTTCTGGTTTCACCTTCGATTTTCACATATTGGTTCATTAACTTTTAGTCAACTTTGCAAAATAATCTTTATACACAGAATGGATTGGTTATAATGAGGATACATTGTAAACGGACTATATCTACATAGACCATCAACCTACAACAAATCTCTCGTTTATGGGCATGGGACAGGTAATGTGAGTTCACATGGGATGCTAAGCTCGCATAGGTGGAGTTATGTGTTGAGCATGGATTGAATGTGCAAGTAAGATCTTATGTTGTTGGAAAGATAAGATCTTTCATCTGGTGGTTCTACCATGTGATTGTATTACACGTTTGCAGTAGTTGATGTCCAATTATTTTACTGATTACATGTACTCTGTTTTGGAGTATCTATAAGATCAACATCAGAATTACTTGTGAGTTTGCACAATTAGGATTAAGCAGAAGCCACATTTAGGTTCTACAGTCACAACACATGCATTATGGTACCCTATCCAACAATAAGCCACAATATTACTAACTAGAGCATACCCTATCCAAACATAATCCACAATGTTCCTAACTAGAGCATGAAAGTTGGGCCAGATGTACTCCAATTTGATAGAGGTAGACTACAGGGATCAGGCAAGGTAATTATGCATAAGCTGGTTTTCAGATTGTTATGCATCCCTGTGCATCTGGTAGATGCAACAGATATATGAGTTTAACTTTGACTTCTTAATAATTCTGATTTGAAAAAAAGGAACTAATGAAAAAGATTATATATTTTTTTGTCAGTTCTGTGTATAAAGATGTTTTTGGAAATAGACCTCCTAGAAGAAAGTCAGAAACACGAGTGATGTACTTCTTTTTCAAGATGGAGAACCTTAGAATCATAAATTGGTTATAATGAGGATTCATCGTAAATGGACTATATCTACATAGACCATCAACCTACAGCAATTCTATCGTTTATGGGCATGGGACAGGTAATGTGAGTTCACATGGGATGTTAAGCTCGCATAAGTGGAGTTATGTGTTGAGCATGGATTGAATGTGCAAGTCAGATCTTATGTTGTTGGAAAGATAAGATCTTTCATCTGGTGGTTCTACCATGTGATTTTATTACACATTTGCAGTAGTTGATGTCCAATATTGAGAAGGATTCAAATAATAATAAAGGGCAGCTTGTGGTAGTTGAGGATGAGTGCAAAGTTTCTAGCAACACTATTGCACCTGCTAGCGTTAATCTTACTGGAATTGGAGCTAAAATTCTGGAAAACATGAATCTTTTGCAAGTTCTGCCTGGGTTGTTGCTTAATCCAACTAAATTGCTGCCTCTTCAAGAGGTGAAGGGAAACAACGATATGGTAGGAGTTGGTTTGAATACTTCCCAACAGGATATCCCCTCCAATGATCTGTTAGATCGATCTGGCAACATGGTACAATTTTCAAACAACCAACAAACTTTATTGATGATGTCGTCGGCAAAAAAAAATAACCAAAAGGAGGGGTTGACCACATAAGAGAACAACATGAATATACGATGAGTGACAACGAGTTAACCGATGAACTTTTCCAGAATTTAAACGAGCGGCTCGAGGCAGCTAGCTTTAAGCGTAAGACATGGGCTGACCAAGAAAGGGGTTGGTTTGAATACTTCCCAACAGGATATCCCCTCCAATGATCTGTTAGATCGATCTGGCAACATGGTACAATTTTAAAACAACCAACAAACTTTAATGATGATGTTGCCGGCAAAAAAACAACCAAAAGGAGGGGCTGACCACACAAGAGAACAACATGAAGATACGATGAGTGACAACGAGTTAAGAGATGAACCTGTCCAGAATTTAAACGAGCGACATGAGGCAGATAGCTTTAAGAGTAAGACATAGGCTGACCAAGAAGAAGAGTATAAAGAAGATGAAGAAAATTATGTTTGTGACTCCGAGGAGCAAAACACTCAAGAGACTGGTTCGTCAACACGACAAGGTGGTAAAGCAAAGGACGGGGCAGTAGCTATGGTTGAGCAGGTTGCTAGTCCAGTTTGGGTACGGACAAAAAGTTAAAAGTAATAAAAAGAGTATTAAGTCTTTTGATATTAGCAGAGACTTAAAAGTTAGAACGATAGAGAAAACTTATTATTCCCTAATAGAAAACAAGAAGAAAATTGAGGTGCTCTGTAATTAAATTGACCATCTCATTTAACTCAATGCAGAAAGAAAACAAGAGAACCAACAGCAGGCAGAAGTTGAATAAAATGCACAATGACAGAAACGTAAGTTTGCCGAAGGAATCTGTGATGACCCAAAAAGTCATCCTAATGTAATTCTAGCTAAATATGTATTTTGAGGCCCCGAAAGCCTCCATTAATCTCACCTCGATATGCGTGCACAGCTCGGGCGTGTAGCCGGGAAGTCTTTATATTGAAATTGGATGAAAAATGGAATTTGTGATAATCAAATGAATAAAGTTGACTTTGGTCAACATTTTTAGTAAACGGACCCGGACCCGTGATGTGACGATTCCGGAGGGTCCGTAGGAAAATATGGGACTTGGGCGTATGTCCGGAATCGAATTCCGAGGTCCCAAGCCCGAGAAATGAATTTTTAAAGGAAATTGTTTTCTGGAAATAATAAAGGAATTTGAAAATGAATTATTAAGTGAAAACCGTGTTACCGGGCCTGTATTAAGGTTCCGGAGCCCGGAACAGGTTTATTATATGTTATTTGTCTTATCTGTGAAATTTGGTGTAAAACGGACTTGAAATGACGTGTTTCGAATCAAAAATGGGAAATTTAGAAGTTTATGAAGTTTGAGAAAATTCTATGGATTTTGGAGTTTAATTCATTGTTTTTGATGTATTTTGGTGGTTTAATTATGTGAACAAGTCCGTAGGATGTTTTGGGAGTCGTGTGTGTTTTTAGTTTTGAGCCCCGAGGACTCGGGTGAGTTCCGAGTAGGTGTCGGAGTGCAAAAAGGTCAAAAAGATCTGGTGTTTGTGAGTTTTCTGGTGTCTGGTAGCTTAGTCTATGCGATCGCATAGAGTTGAGAGTGGGGGAGGGGTCTGATGCCTTATGCGATCGCATTGGTGGGGCCGCGATCGTAGTCTAGGAGATCCCGATGCTCCGCGATTGCATTCTTCTCTCCGCGATCGCAGAGAGTGCATTCCACAGCTTCTCCGCGATCACATTCTTCTCTCCGCGATCGCAGAGAGTGCAGTCCAGCTTCTCCGCGATCGCATTCCTCTCTCCGCGATCGCAGAGAGTGAAACCCATCTACCTCCGCAATCGCAATCCCTTGTCCGCGATCGCACTGCACATTTTCGCCTAGTTATTTTAAAAAGCCCCAAAACAGAACCTTATACGGGATTTTTCCCATTTTCCACTTCTCTTTTCTTCCCCAAGCCTCCATAACCAAGAATCAAGCTCCCCAACCTCCATAACTCCATAATTAAGTGCTCTTGACCTCGTTTTCTCTTAATTTCTTCAACTAATCACTAGATTCTAGGCCTAAAAACATGGAATCAAAGTAAGAATTAGGGATTTTAGGTAGAGTGGGGTTTTTGAGAATTTTGGGTGATTCAACCTCAATTTGGGGTCGAATCTTAAAACAAATTATGTATTCTAACTCATGGGGTTATAGGTGATCGAGTTTTGGTCCGAGCCTCGTGTTTGGACCAAGCAGGCCCGGGGCAAATTTTGGAATCTTAGGAAGAATGCTTTGAAATAAATAATTAGGCTATGGGTTTGATTTATTAAGCCATTATTGATATACTTGGGTTGATTATGTCTAGATAATACCGTTCCAGAGTCGGATTCTAAAGGAAAGGCTGTGATTGAGGCTTGACTTGCATTTTCGGAGCCGAGGTAAGTGTTTGGCTTAACTCAGCTTGAGGGATTAGGTATAGAGTCTTATTTGCTATGTGTAACTCATGTCCAACGTATAGGCGTGGTGGCGAGTGCCTATGCGTTGCGGTCAAGCATGCCCGTGAGTCATTTGTGATGAAGCTTATTGTGTTCTTAATATTCTCCGCTCTATGAGTAATTGATGAATTAAAAGTGATACCTTGAGGTTGTTTCATGACGTGGAGAGTCATTGAGTTATTTGTTTAAGTTGAGGCTTACACTGTTGAAATTGTATCTCTGATGCAAGGTTGGTTATAGATGAGACCCCTGTCGGACATTTTGTTGAGTCTGTAATTGATGACCTCCCCTTGTCGGGGCAATAGAACTGTATTGAGTATTTCCATGCACTTGAGTCTGTTTAGTGTTGACTTTTACATGATATTGTTGCTTTGTTTGTTATTTGTCGCACGAGGGGACATTCTGTGCCGAGTGATTGTGTAACGACCCGGTCCGTTGTTACGTAAAACCTTCATCATAATTGTTGCTATTGACTTACTATAGATTGGTTATTCTGTTATTAATGTGTTAGAGTTGATAGGCTTGGAATCGGAATGGTTAAATGAGAATTCAGACACTTAGTCCTTAAAGAATAGCCTTAAAATGGGAAAAGTCAACTAAGAGTTGACTTATTGGTAAACGACCTCGGAATGCGGATTTTATGGCTCGGATAGGTTCGTTAGGTGATTTGGGACTTAGGAGTATGTTCAGAATAATTTTGTGATATCCGGTGTAGAATTAGGCTTGAATTGGTGAAAGTTAGTTTTTGGCGATTCCGGTCGGCAGTGGAAAATAGGCTATCGGGGTCGGAATGGAATTCCGACAGTTGGAACAAGTTCGTAATGTCATTTTGGACTTGTCTGCAAAATTTCAGGTCAATCGGAGTTGATTTGGATAGTTTCGGCATCATTGATGAATTTTAGAAATATCAAAGTTCTTAGGCTTGAAACCGATGTGAATTTTGAGTTTTGATGTTAGTTTTGGTTTTGTTGAGAATGCAACTAAGTTTGAATGATGTTATGGGATATGTTGGTAAGTTTGGTTGGGGTTCCGAGGGGCTCGGGATTGATTTCAGGTGGTTAACGGGCATTTTTGGACTTGAAAACATTGCTAGTTTCTGGTTTTTGTGCAACAGGTTTTTCTTCTCTGTGATCGCGTAGGGAGAGTTGCGATCGCGTAGTTCAATCATGAGGGGAAGCATTATTGTTCTCTGCGATCGCATAAAGGCGTCCGCGATCGCAGAGGTCGAGCAGGTCAGGCATTGCGATCGCGTGAGGGGATTCGCGATCGCGTAGGGATAAGCCAGGCACGTGGGGGCGAGGTTGAATAGTCTTCGCGATCGCGTGAAGGGGGCTGCGATCGCATGGGGTTTAAAAATTGTGCTCCGCGATCGCGACAGGGAGTCCGCGATCGCGGTGAAGAAATAACTGGACAGTTAAATAATAAACCCTCTGCGACGTAAACCCTCTTTTACACCATTGTGGAGCAGAGGAGAGCTTTTTGGGCGATTTTTGAAGGAGAAAATCATTGGGTATCGCAGAGGTAAGTAATTTGATTATTAAAACTCGTTTATGGGTGATTAAAGACCATAATCTCAGCCTTTAATTCATGAAAAACAGTAGAAAAATAGGATTTTGGGGCATGAGATTATGAGACCTTCAAGGGTCGATTTGAGGGGTCAAACGAACTCCGATTTTGGTGTTCTTTATATGTACGGAATCGTGAGAAGATGAAGAACACTTTTCTGTAAAAAAAATCTGAGTTTCGAAACGCGGGCCCGGGGGTCGGGTTTTGACCGGTTTCGGATTTTTGAGTTAAATTCGATATTTTTCAATTGGAATTTATTCCTTAAGCATATATTGATGATAGAAATCTGAACTTGGTAGATTTGGAGCCTTTGGAGGTTGATTCGAGAGGCAAACGTATTGCGGAATAATTTCGGGCTAGTTTTGAGGTAAGTAATGTCTTGAAATCCTGTCCTGAGGGTATGAAACCCCGGACTATGCACCCTTTCACGGGTTTTGGAATACAAAGATTGAAACTTGGGAAATATATTCCCTACTTAGGCAACTATTGAGTTGCGAAACCGATTTTTAAGCCTTTGCTTAATTAGTATTTATATATTATGATATGTTTTGGGTTGTAAGCCGTGTTTGGGGCCTAGTGCCGACTTGTTTACCCTTTGGGGGTTGTGTTTACTATATTTTTCTCACTGATATGCTATGATTTTACACTCAGTCTTTTCCTGATAAACGGTTTTGACATTCAGAGTATTTTGATACTATTTATTGAAAAATGAAACATTGTTTTGGGTCGAGAACCGGGTTGTTTATGGCCTAAGGGCTAATTGAAAGTGTTTGACTGAGTGATGTGAGGAGGCTTCTAGGCCTTATGAGTGATGTGAGGAGTCTTCCAGGCCTTATGAGTGATGTGAGGAGGCTTCCAGGCCTTATGAGTAATGTGAGGAGGCTTCCAGGCCTCATGAGAGAGATGAGAAGGCTTCCAGGCCTTATGTTATTATTGCGCTTGGGCTGTAGGAGCCCCTCCGGAATCTGTAACACACCCCCAGTGAGCGCCAGTACCGATTGAGTGATGATGATTGCCCGCGGGGATGATACTGAGTGATGATTGATACTGAGTGATAATCATACTGAGTGATTGAGGGAATAACTGAGGGCATCTGTTATGAGAAATGATTTTGGCCCGAGGGGCACTTTTATGATGATTTTACTATGTTTTCAAACTATGATTTACTTCGTTTTCGAACTGGTTTACTGAGGATTTTACTGAGAAACACTGATGTTATACTGTTTTCAAGGGATTTCTGAGAACTGATTTCGAACCTATGATTTATGAATACTACGTGGTGACTTGGTGTTTTACTGGTCGTTGTGAATGGTGTATTTGTACCGTGTGTTTATATTTCTCAGACTGTGATTTCTTTTTATTACTACTGAGTTGGCGTACTCATAAAGACTCCATGTGCCTCTGTGCACAGATCCAGGTACTAGCTCGCAGCAATAGCTGACGCAGGTTCGATAGCAGCAAATACGGGATTTCGAGGTAGCTGTCCAGCGTTCACAACTTCTCCATTTCCCTTCCTCGTTTAGCCTTAGCATTTGATTCAGAGATATACATTATAGTTTTAGCAGAGTTTGATTTATTTATTCATAGATGCTCATGACTATTGACTCCAGTTCTTGGGAGGTTGTTTAGGCTA